>JXOV01009862.1:0-42100 GCA_001014945.1 Clogmia albipunctata | reverse complement strand
TTAAACTGAATAAGACCCCCAGTCAAGGCCAGTACGTTTAATAAGACGTCACTCGTGGACCAGAATTAGGCCCCTGATAAGTGCGATCTAGTTTTTATTTGTCCTTAAACTGGGTTACTAAACACTAATCTCAACCGCAACAAAAACAGAAATAAAACACATTTTTCACAAAATGATCTAATGAATTGAATTAAAAGATCTGTACCTGGACTTGTCCTTTCTTATTTCACAAGAGTCTGAAGCCATGGAAAGAGCCTGGCCTATTTCAAATCACATCCAAATCACAAACCAGGAAATCAAAAGTATCTGAATTTTTGCACACAAAACAAATTCATTCAAAAATCAACTTAATCGCACTTTGGACTTGCTAAGTGACGCAGAGCTCCAATTTTAGTCAATTTATCGTTCTAGCTACACAATTGCTCGCACCTTGATAATTTCTGCCAAAAATTCGTTTTTTTGTTATGAAATTTGATTTGACAGTTCAGAGTTTATCAAGACTATTTAACAATAAGGTTGTGCAAATTTTCCTCTGAGAAGCAATGAAACGTCAAGCTTTGTTTTGGTTTGTGTTTTGATGAATTAGATTCAAGAAATTTACTTTTAATTTAGTAAGAAATGACTTTCAAAGTGAATATGAGCGTAATACCCTTTGTTCTATGCTGAAATTAAAAAATAATCACAATATTTCTCGAGACATAAGTTGCTCAACGAAGAATTGTTTTAGATTTGGTGTAATATAGTTTCAAGACATATTTTCCTCATTTTAAGCCTGAGTACTTCTAAAATAGGAGATATTTCAGTTTATATAATCAAGACGATTGTTTCATGAAAATGATGAGTAAAATGTGTATTTATTGATCAATTTTATCTGATTGGAGTCCCGTTTCATTTATTTCAATCAACTATATATCTTGATTTGATCAAACAACAGATTTGACACTGTTTCGATGTTCGAAACTCGTAAAACGTCAAATTGCATTTTACAACAACAAACAATAACAAAGAATCTTTGAGAAACTGAAACGAACGTGGATTAGTAAAATTTAGATAATTGCCGGTAATTAGTGAGGTATTTGATGATTCACCAACTCAATTCGGGGGATACCTTGGTTAGAACCATTTTCGTCAAGTGAATAGTGTAAATTTAAAGCGATAAACAGAGTTTCGAGTGGTTAGAATGATGCTTCTCTAAACAACTTTTCTAATCAACTATGGACCGGAGTGTGGAGGCTGATTCGGAGAGCACTTCCATAGACGACGATAATACGGAGAACTTCTGTGATAACCCGACAAGAGACACCCTAGCCGAGGGTCTGCTGCTCCTTTTTAAGCCTGCAGTCGACCAATTGGACGAGAGGGTCAAAGCGACCAGAGAATCGCAGGTCGAACTCAACAAACTTCTCGACCACCTGCTGGAGGAGGTCAAGAAGATTCAGGAGCAGCAACAGTCCCCAGTGGACCTCGACAGTTACCTTAAAAAGCTAATCAACGTTAAACACAAAGTTACTGTAGTAACTAATGTTCTCCAGGGAACACAAGTAAGATTCTTCTTTTCTTTATTTTAAAAGGTGTATTTTAATCATATTTTATTTCTCGTCTAGTTTGAATCAGTATTTATTGTAATAAATTTGTTTACGGTAGATTCTTAAAAGGAAATAATTCCGAAATAGTGCGGTAATTCATTCTTTTTAAAATAGTAAAAGGTTTCATATTGACATTCAATATAATATTTTATAAACGAAATTACTGTTCTTTCTATTACTAAAATATCAATCATTTTAACCAAGCAACGAAATTGTTAATATTTGATAAAGAAAGATGAAAATTTTGCAGTCAAAATTCCTAAAATTCAAGCATTTATTTCGTATTAATCATATTTCGCCACAGAAATCTTATAATTCAACATTTTTAGTTGTTTTTGCTTTGAGACAAGGTGTTAGAACTACTTAATAATCGTTTAAAGATCCCAAAGTCGATGTTTGTCATATTATTAAGGATACACAGTCCCAAACGTGCAAAATGTTCTTGGAAAATTTCATGCAAAAGATTAGGTCCTGTAAGCGTGACCCTCGGGACTATTTTGATATTTACATTTTCATAAATGAAATTTCTTCCTCATTCTAATGAAATCGTTGATTTCTTTAAAAAATACTCTTTTTTTCTCCAATTTAAATTTTAAACCTCTTAATGGAAAACTTTCTATATTAGACTTAATTTAATAATATTGTTAATACTGTGATTGGAAGTAGGAATCAGAGACCAGCATGTTGTTCCAAAAACCTTCGTTAACGAATTCTTGTTAATTTTTAAGTGTGTTGCGAAGAAAATGACCTTCATAAAATGATTCACGTGGCACATTTTATTGCCCCGGTTTAGGTTGAGAAGAACGTACAACCCAGGGAAGCGAAACTGGAAGGAGTGAAATAGGAAAAAGGTAACATCTGTGTGTTTGACCTCTTTAAACTATCAATGAACAGTCACGATTTAAATTGTTAGGGGCTGTTAACATTACCCTCAATAATAGAAAAAGGAATGCATTTTGCACCGTAAAATGCAATAAATTCCAATGTTGTACGTTCTTTTCGAACCAAACCGGGGCAATAAAATGCTTCTCATAACGAATTTTCAGAAAGGCAGTTCTTCTCAAAAGGTTCGCTATTCTTTTTGAGGCGTTTGTACAAGACAAGCAGATTTTGCTGGTCTCTGGTAGGAATATTTCTATGTAATACCCGTAACTGTAAAGTAGGAATGTGTGTTTGAAATACATCGCACAGAATAAAATTAAATGTTTGAAAATGATCGCTCCCTTAATTCACTGAAATAATAGACAGGTTATTGGCGAGGTGAGCAAAAAATCTCGCTCAGGGATTATTGTTTATATGAATATGATGTACGATAACGTATCACTGGAGGTTTGGCGGACAGCCTTAGCTTTCACTGCCTATCACAGTTTCTGGCTCAAATTTGCTGCTATTGAAACAGTATTTGAATGCAGTGATTCCTTTAATGGATTTTGAGGAGCAATAGGATGGGATAGAATAAAAGAGTTCATTAGACTCACCATTCCCCACCACGTATTAGGGCAGTATAGGTCTTGCCAATTTACGGGGTAGGTTTAATGTTAGTAATATGAACACTTTGTATAAAATACCAGCTATTTACACACAATAGCAATCAGATGAACAGGAGGAAAGTTGTTTTCTCCTTACATTGATAGCATTTCATTAAAATTGGCATATAAATTATACAAACCATTATTCAATATTATAGACAATAGAACTACTAATTAGTAGAAATCAAATTTCTCGACACTATTATAAACAGGAATAATTACTCTCATTTTCTAGAATTCATTTAGTAAATTACAATAAATTAATTATTATTTTCTTCAATAAGGATCGCCTAACAAAAATCCACCAACAAATAGAGCGCGAGAAGCTGAGGAGAAGAACATTGCTGGACGCAGAGCTACCAACTTCATTTCCTCATCTTAGTCTAGACCATTCCACTTCATCGTCAACGCAATAACAAAGACTTTTGCCATGAACACTCCATTTCTGACCCACCTCAAGGAGGAGGATTACAGGTACGTTTACGAGCCAGCCGAGGACAGCTTTTTGCTTTTGGACGCCCTCGAGGAAGAATTGTCGGATATTAAGAGGAGAGATCCAAAAATTTGCGTAGAAATCGGATCGGGGAGCGGTGTAAATATAACAGCTTTGGCGAAAGCTTTGACCAATTCTCTGTGCTTTGGTGTGGACATCAATCCACACGCTTGTCGTGCCACCCAATTGACTGCAATTAAAAACACCGCTCAAGTGGAAGTCGTCCAAATGGACTTGTTAAGCGGGTTTCCAGACGAAAGCATTGATCTTCTGCTTTTTAATCCACCCTACGTGGTTACGGATTCCATTGAAGACCTTTCCGACTTTGAATCCACCACAACGCTGGACAAGAACCTAATCAAATCCTGGTCAGGAGGAGAAAATGGCACCGAAATAATTAATCGATTATTTGACAGTTTGCCGGCGAAAATGTCCGACCAATCTGTATTTTATTTATTGGCAATAAAAGAGAATAAACCACAAGATATAATTATGGAAATGTGCAAAAGAGGGTTCTCCGCGAAAATTATCAAGGAGCGGAAAATTCGTGGAGAACACTTATATATAATAAAAATTGAAAAAATGTAAAACATAAATTGGAGTTTTCTTTCCTCTTCAAAAACTTAAAATACTTCCACTTTGGCTCGTCCAGTGATGTCTGATAACTGTTTTGAAGCAAACGTAGACACGATTTTGAACTCCCCAGTTGCGAAGGGAGTCAAAGGCACCGTGATCCTTGCTGTCTCCTTTGGACGAATATCACGAAATGGAATCTTGAAAGTCCTCTTTATCAATCCTGGTCCAGCAACACTGAATACACAGTTGGTCAGTTTGTAGTCTAATGGATTTTTCACGCTCAGTGCGCAGTTGACAGTCTCGTTTATGTTAAGCTCTTGGGGTACATCGATAATAACATCCGGAGTGATGATCTGGAAATCGTCTTCTGCTCCCCAAATCTGTTTAGTCTCTTTTACTTTGCAAATTGCCAGGATTTTCATCATTGCATACCTGAAAGAATAATTTAATATAGTTTGAAGTCCATTCTTGAAATAACTTTCAAAATATGTACAAAAAATACAATTATTTTTGCTACAAGGGAGTAAAATACGTGTTAAAACGGTTTTTACCTAAACGCTATAACAGCCTGGGAAAATCTGCAATTTCTTGTTCAAAATGGCGCCAGAATTGTAACTGATACAATTTGTTCGTAGATTATGACTTTTCTTTTTCACTAGTAAAATAAAATTCAAAATTTTCACTAGTGTGATAAAGTTACATATAGTGAAATTCAAATCGATGTCGAAAAGCTAACCTTTTCAATACGAAAGATGAAAAAAATCTATGCAATCCCGTTTTTTTAGATTATCCATATAAACTTTAATAGAATTTGACTCAATGTCATAATTTAGTAAAAATTCTATTATTTAACAAGCCTAAAAGTTCGTATTTCATACTTGTTTATATATGATATTAGTTCTATCATTTAAAAAAATCATTGAAAATTAAATGATAAATGATTAACGATTGTAGCATTAGTCCCTGATTAAATTAAGCGAATTCTACTGTGTATTAAAAAATTCTAATTTTAAAATGAAATAAAAATACTTACTCAACCAATCCAGGAATATATTCCTCAGACTTCACAGTCATACGAATTTGCTGTTTGGATTTGGGAGGAATTTTAATATCTCCACCAGACTTTTTGATGACTTTGGCTTTAACTCCTGTGTAATAGACACTCTGAGCTGTTATGAAAGCTTCGATGGTTTTGAACTGTGACGAAACATTCTCTGCTGTAACAATAACCACAAATGGCTGTCCGATGTCTACTTTATCCAGATCAGTCAACGAGAACTTAATGTCGTCTACATTAGTTTCTGGAACATCGTAATAACGCTTGGCTCTGGTCGTATTTCGAACGGCGTTGAAGAGATATAATCTCTCGTCTTTAGATCCTTCCACAGCTTTATACTGATCCGTAATATCTTCACGATCACCATCGCCATTTGGATCGAAAATGTAAGGAAGTTTAGTAAGGATCATCTTGCCAATACTAGAAGATAGATAAATATTTTTTAAATATAATTTGGAATAAGTTCTTAAAACATGTCTTACTGATTTTGACTGCATTCAATCCGTCTAAATCCAGTTGGACTAGTCTCATCGACTTGCCATTTCATAAAGTCCGCATTAACGGATGAAATTAGGAATGGAACGTCATAGTTCATTCCTACTGCTCCTTCCTTGATTGCTTGTAAAGACGCAGGACCACACTGATACATTCCGTTTGAAGGCTCTTGTGGAGTTGCATCAACCGCCTGCCAACCACCATACCCTTTGGGTAAATCAGGTCTAGCCATGTAAACATCGTTCCAAACATGGAAATTCCACACTGAATCCTCTCCCATTGGATTATTAGGATCAAAATCAAGCTCCTCGTAGTTTGAGTCATAATATTTGTCAATTGTTAAGGTCAAATTGGAATCGTGGGCAGATACCAAATTGGAAATCACCCGACTCGGAATTCCCAAAGCTCGACACACTGTCGTTACAACTCCTGCAAAGACCCAGCACTGGCCGTACTTTACTTCTTGTTCAGAGCTCAGAAATTGGTCCAAAATATCCACAGAACCAGTCCATGCAGAAGGACCGACGCCATCTCCATAATTTCCGTCCCATCTTCCCACTAAAACTCCGTGATCGTCATTAGAGTTTACGATTCGGGAAATTGCACGGCTTAATAATATCGGATCTCCTCGACTGAAATAGTACAACCAAAGTAATTAGTATTTATTCTACAAGGGTCTAAAGTCAACATCTCTTTAATAGTGGTGTAATCATTATGACTTTAAAATGAATTAAATATGTTGTCAACTTACTTTTCATGAAGAACTCCAGCACGATCAAGCATTAGAACACAAGCTGGTAAGACACAGCTATCAAATTGCCCAAAGATCCACTCCCTACCTCTCGTGGTTTTATATGGACCTACCCAAATTTTGCCAACATCAGACAAGATGTATTCTCCCAACAATTTCTCCTCCTGCATATAAACCAAGTCCAATTTTTCCCACGGATTAAAGAGTAACCACAAGTCGTTATCGAATTGAAAACTGCTTTTGGTGCGAGCGTTCTCAAACTCAACTTCCCATGGACCGAATGGAGAGTTTACAGGAGTCATCAACTGAAATCAATATTTTTTAGTTAAGTAATTATAACTGATTGATTCTTTTATTAATTTAAATTTTTATAAATACAAAGAATATTACCTCCAACATGAGCATTTTATTTTCACTGGAAAGTATCTTCCCACACCACAATGTAACATCCAAGTCAAGATTGGCGTCTGTGGACAAGGTGATCACTCCTTTGGTACCTTTAAGCGTATGTGGATTGGATCCATATTTAAATATGATTCGTAAATCATCCTTTCCCGGAATGAAATCCCTTTCCGCAAACCGAATTGCCACATTAAAAGACTGACCACGGCGAATCACTGGAGTTCTTGGCTCCATGTGGACAATCTCAAACTTATCCGTTTTGTGCCGGATGGCATTTTCCAAGGGATAGAAAAACACACTTTCAACTGTTAAAGCCATGGCAAACACTTCTAAAACACTGGATCATCCTCCTGGCTCAACTAAAGCTTTATATGAGAAGAGTTTGCTGATAACGAGCTCCAAATAATTTCTTCTCATCGTCTGCGAGATTGCGGTCTTTACTGTTTCCGTTCCCAATTTATTTATTTTGATATTTTTGCCGTAATTAGTTACGTTTTGGCAAAATTGCGTCATTCTATTAATTAGTTTTACCAAATATCAACAAATTTTAAAATAAGTAAATAATAAATTATTCAAATGAAACCCAAATGATCTGAAACCTTTTATATGTAAATAAGCTATATTAAATTAAAATAAATATCAGTTTTTATTGAAAAAATAAAAAATTTCTTCCAAATTCCGTTAATTTTAAATTTTGAATTCAAGCGCCGATACTAGTAATAATAATAATATTTTCGCGCCAAAACCATTGTTTATTATTTTTGTGTGTTCTTTCTAAAGAAAAATACATTTTAATAATGGTTCGGTCAACAAGGAGTTCTTCCACAAATGATAGTGAGGAAAAGCCAGTGAAAGTGGATGACAATGCAGTGGAGGGAGACCTGAAAGTGTTTTTGATGGAGAAAAATCTTCTAAATTCGGAAAAAGATTTGGAGATTGTGAATCTGAAGAACCCTGGGACCGGCCAATTAGCCAAGTACATCATTAACGATTCCATTGTTTACGAACTTGTCGAGTTCAAGGAGAACTTCCGGTCGTGGTTTATTGGAGAAAGAATTTCGAGCAATGGGAAAATTTATTTAACCACAAAATTTGATCCACTTTTTCTCGTGTTGCCCTATTTAATGAAAGAGTGCACTACAAATGCTGTTCCTTTGGACCATGTACTTATTGATAGCGAAGCTCCCAAGTTGGATGACTTGAGGCAGACTTTAAAGGCATCGCAGTTAAAATTGGTATGAAATTTTAATATTTTTATTTCTTCCAAAAATCGATTTTAATTATTGTTACAAACAATTTAGGTTTGTGATCTTAAAAAGAGCGGAGATATTGAGGCATACAAGTTTAATGAAGAGAAAACACTAAACTGGCTTAGTAGGAAAAGTCAAAAGTTGTCCAAAATACTGTCCCAGAAAAAGATTCAGTGCGGTTCTTCAGTAACATCTGCCAATTTTGTAAAAAGCGAGAAAATTGAAGATGATGTCAATAATGGTAAGATTTATTCAATTTAAATTGATTTATATAATTCTGATTAAAAATCTGTACATTTAAGTAGCCAATGCTCCCTCTATAAAGTCCCTCATATTTACACACTGTTTAATTATACTTTATTTAACTAAAATTCAATTACTAAAAATGATAGTTTTAATAAGTTTATGCTGTGTTCTTTTTATTCACTCGCTTAAGTGCATTGTATCTTGTTATTCTTAATTTTTTTTTTTGCTAATAATAAAAATAATTAACACCCGTGTCTAATTATGATCCATTTTCCACACGTTGTCTTAATGACTATAGTCATTAATTTTTTTATTTAATTTTTACAGAGGATATTCAGAGATGTGCTTTCCAAATGATATCGGACTACATTCCTGAGGAATTTGCAGAAAAGTTGAGACTTAAATTGGGAATAACCCTGAAAACAGTTGTTCAGCCCTCAGTTGAGTCGAAAAATAAGCGGAAGTCGACTGGAGTTTTAGAGTCTGATTTATTAAAGAAGGTGAAATCAGAGGAAGAATCTTTTATAGAGGAGCCGGTGAAAAAGGTTGAAAAGGAGCAGAAAGTAACAGCCAAATCAAAGGCAATGGCTAAAGCTGCTTCCGGAACAAAGTCAATCTCCTCGTTTTTTACAAAAAAGTAATTGTTTTTAATTAAAGAAAATTTTAAAATATTTTAAAATTTATTTATAAACAACAATAAAGTAAAAAGTACGTGCAAAATAATAACATTATTAATCATTTATACATATTATTTGACTAGACGTAAAAGAACAGTAAAAATCATCAAAATCGCATGGCCTGCTCTAAGTCTCGCATTTTAAAATCAAAGCTGTCCTGTCTCTCCAGCTCAGACTCATCAGCATGGTAAGATTTCCTCATTCCGAATTGCCGAACATCCGTTGTTCGTGAAGAATATGATAAAAATTCGTTCGAGGTGAATTTGGCGTATTCTTTCGTGAAATTTTCGTTTAGATTGTCTGCCAATGAGGTTTGACTGGGGTTCGGACTTGAAGTAGCTCCGTCTGGCTCATCTCGGACCTTTAGATTAAATTTATTTTTATAATAATTACGAGTCAAATTAATAAAAAACATTTTCTTACGGAATTTATTGGACAGTCCATTTGAATATTTGAATTTTTAGACTCTTCCATTGAGTATAATCGTAGCTGTTGTCTAATTGACGCCTTTTCCCTGGCTCGCTTTTTCTGAAATTCCTCCTCAACTCTCCTCATCGCTTCCAATTCACTTAATCGCTGGGCTTCCTTTTCCTCGGCTTCTTTGGACAGCTTATCTGCTAGTCTTTTCCGTTCAATTTGTCTTACTGTACTTTGGAAAGTGAATCTATGTCCTTTCTTTGATTTCGATGATGATTCCTAGAAATAGTTGATTTTATTTTCAATATTAAACGTGTTATTGCTTCTAATAAGAATTACATACCTTTCCTGAGCTCTCAGGATCTTGTAAACTTTCTCGTTTTTCATCTCTCTTATTACTTTTGTTACTTTCTGTTTCAGCCTTTATTTGAATATTAGTGCTTAGAAGAGGCGGATTAGAATTTAACTGTTTAGGAGCGTTGTTTTCCTCTCCCGTCCTATTGGGAAGGTACATAAAATGTCTTCCCCCGGCTAAGTAACTAAAAGATGGCGGTTGGATAGCAGGTTGTTGAAAGGACATCAGAAGTGAATTCTCTCTTTGAGCCTCCTCCTTGAAAGAAATCAATTATTTGTCTCTAACATAAATCTGTTTCTTTAAAACTTACATTATCTGATAACGAGGTCAGTGGCAAATTCTTATCAATTGAATTCGGGGCTGATCTGCTCAGAAACCAATTGTCGTTTCGAAGTGTAGAAGGGGGTTGCTCTTGATTGAAATCAGAACCATAGAATGTGTTTTTGATTTTTTGCAAACTGTTAAATGACTGCTTCTCTGTCTTTTCGCTATAGACACTCATTTGACTTTCTCTTGGCAGCGATAAACTGAAGACGTGTTTGTGACTGACTACCGATGGTTTTGTGGACTCCTTAATCTTATCGTCACCTCCCTCTGAGCTACTATCTTCGCCGAGGTCTTGTTGAGGAGTCCATGGGGTTAAAAAAGGACCCAGTTTTTGCATTTCATTTCCCAGTAAATTTATTGGTGAACTGTCGGTCAACTCCATAAGTCCGTCTCCGGAAATGCCACTGTCTCCACTCTTGTTGTCGGGTAAGCCGGGAATCGGTTCTCTGTAAATCCGTTCGATTTGTTCTTCATTTCGGGACTGAAATATAATATTAAATGTTCATAATAAATTAATATACTGTCGACTAATAAGAACCAAAAGGTACATAAAGATTTTCTTATGATTGTTCTAAATCGAGGAGTGGTTTTGTATTAAATTATAAACTCGATTCTAATTTCGATATTTAACTTAGGAATTATTATAATGGAATTTTTGCGAGAATTATTATTTTCAATTGCAAAATTTACTTATTCATAATTTGGGTTTTAAAAGTTTTCTTAATATTTCAGTAAGTAACATAATTTTTTTCGTTTTTTTGGTAACAATAGTCACATTGCGGTACGTAGGTAATGAAGTTCTTTTCCAATCGAGTAGAAAAAATTGTTGGAAAGACCAGAATCATTGCAATAAATCTGAAGTTCTAAAATTAATTTTCAATAAAAAGCTAAACTTTTAATTACCGAAGTTTCGGGATTTCGATCAGAGTTATCGAATAAGTCTTGTCGGTCATCCCTCCAGGGGTTGCACTCTCGTTCTGCTTCAATAGCAGAGGAAAGAAGACGCCAGGCAGCAGCCGGACTGAACCGGGGGATTTCAAATTGTTTCTTGGGTAAAGTGGGTCTCAATTGGAGAGATATTCCTTCTAAGATATCGTCATCATAAGTGGCTCCGTAGTTGTTCTCCTCGATGTCAGACGACATGGCTGACTCTGACGACTCGCCGGTCTTCTGCTTCTGTAACTTCATTAGGCTCTTGGCAAACAGATCGATCGCCTCCGTTTCAATGTTGTCGACAATCGACGATTGCGATTCGGGTTTTGCAATCGGAGTCTGCTGCTGCTCATCCATGCCGAAATAGAACGTCTTCGGTTTGTCTGCTGATGCGGGCAACAATGTTGGCGATTCCATTGCACTTGCGGTGTGTTTAATTTCCAATTTGATGGACTGTTGCACCGGAATCTCGGCTTGCTGCTGGGTTCTAGTCGTCTTTGGAACAATCTCCACCTTTTGCTGTTCTACCGGTTTGGTAATTTTCGCCGTTGGGATTACAACATTGTTGCTGGCTGACACTTTCTTGGCCACCGGTGATGATTGAGCGGTTCGCGCCGATTTATTGGTCGCGGTTTCTTTTGGCGCTTGACTGACTTTGTCATCTTTGATTGGCACTAACATGGAACGGCGTCTGGTGGCCTCGAGCAACTCCTTCTGGAAGTCGCTTTCGGACATCTGGACCGGCTGCGAAGCGCGTCGAGCCTTCATTTCGTCCGGACTGGCGATTATCGTCTTGGAACGGATCATTGCGGGCGCCACATTCATGGGCTTTGACTTGCTTGACGACTGGGCAGCCACCTTTTTGTTGTCCGATATCTTTCTAAAAACGTTCGGTAAAATTGACGATTTCTGGGGCTCTTCTTTCTTAGACCGACTAAGAAGAAGACTGATGTCAAAGGATTTTTCGCGTCTAAAAGCTGGTGTAGGAAGCACCTGGACCTGAGTTGGGGGCATCTGTTGAGGTTTACCGGAATAATTTTGGCTCGGACCATTTCGAGGAGGCATGTTATCTGTTGAAAGTAAAATAAAATTAATTAATTGGGTTTAAGTTAATTGAACTATCAAGACTAAGGGTTAGATGCAAGGGAAACAAATTAATATTACAAACTGGTAAGGTGTCCAAGTTAATCACAATTTGATATACAAAAATAACAAGATCATTTAAATTCATATATTGATGGGATGTAGAGTTACCGAATCATGAATTGTCCTTTTGGGTCTCCTATTGCGATAAACCACTTTAGTACCGTTACATCGCTCTAAATTTCAAAAAAATTTAATACTTGCTCCTTTTTTAATTTTTAAAATTGCAGTCTATTGCAAATAAAATACAGATTCTATAGATATGCAATTTACTACCTAAATTAAGCAATCAATCAGGAATTTCGATTTTAAAATAGGGGCGTTTCGTCGCTTAACTGTACTTATGGCTTAGTAATAAAAATATATTGATGTCACTCTGTATTATTCATATTTTAACAAATATCAAATTCTCAAGTATTTATTATTTCCGTAACTACCTTATTTATTTAAATAATATTTGATTTACGAAATTACACCATTACATTATTCTTTTCCAGAATAATCAGTTTAGATTTCTTGCTTATTTCCATACTCATTTTAATTTTCCTTTATAAGTTTCAACGAATTCAACGAATATTGTGTTTAAGATGTATGCTATTTAAATGTGATTAACCGATAGTTAAAAGTGGTCCTAATTGGCTACCAATTTGATTATATTCCACATGCTTTAAATCAGTGTTTGGACATGGAGTGATTCCAGTAATTATTTACCGTTACGTGAATCTCTGGAGTACTTGTTGCGTCTGTCTAAGAATGGCTTTTTGAAGTGCACATCCGAGGCCTCGGTGGCTAGCTTTGAGGTGTTGGCCTTCGAGGAGACTTTTTTCGACTCATCTTTCGTCTTGAAGAGTCTCAATTTCTTTGTTTGTTGTGGCTGTTGCTGTTGTTGGTGATGATGCTGTTGTTCCATGTGTACCACATCTTGATGACTTTTGGGCCTCCATCCAAACCTCGCAGCATCATAATCTGGGCGATTATTTCCCGCCAGTTTGATGGGAATATTTGGTGCTTTAATCTTCTTTGAATTGCCTGACTTTTTGGCATTCCCTTCTTCTGGAAAGCGGAGGTCTGGCTCTGATCCGAATCGTTTGGCGTCTAACTCCTGCTGCAGTCTGCGATCGATGACCATATCCAGCTGGGTGTTGTGTCGCTGCAGGCCGACTTTGTAGCGCATCTCGTGCTGCGGCGATGAGATGCTCTTCGACCGATGAACTCCCATTGATTCTCTCCGGCCAGAGATTGTCCCGCCGGATTGGAGAATGACGCCATTGTTGGTCGATCGCAAACGAGAGTGCTCGTTCACATCGGGCAGCACTTTGATCGATTGAGGCTGAAAAGAGGCCCGCGCTGAGTTCACATGCTGCCAGTGGTTGTGATTTCGATGAGCGCGCAAATCAATCTCGTTTGGCGCGAAATGCGTTAAACTATTCGAGTTTCCCATTTTCGGACTGGATGTTCATGTAAATATGTAGACCACCTCCAAATCGGGATGATTTGTAGGCTTTTAGCTGCAAAATTACAAAAGTGTTTTTGATTAGTAAATATTGCAAACCTTTATTAGTCACAACTATGGGAAAAATGTACTTGAATTTTATTAATGAAATATGATCATTTATAATACGTCATCCATCATTTATTCTACGTTTCAATTTAAAATTTTATAATAAAATAATTACAATTAACAACTCTAGATTAATGAGTTTCGCATGAAAAATTCAAAACAGAAAATGTTTTCTATAAAATTTGCAAAGAAAACATATACAATTTAATTTTTTTTTAGACAAAGAAAAGAAAACGAATGTATTGTTCAAAAATGGTTATTTTCGCTATAAAACATTAATTTTAGTGAAATAGTTTTTTTCGTTTCAAGACGGTTTAAGTTTCGGGTTTCAAGAAGGGTCTTTCCGCTAGGAGGCGAAGTCGACGCGAATAGCTTCCTTCGAGAAAACTGAATTAAACGTCGAGAATGCTATTTTTCCCAATTTTCATTTGTAAAATAGCACAAAAACTAATTAAATATTTATATGGGAAACATTGAAACATAACTTTGATACTCTGGGGGCTTTTTGTAGTTTTAAAAAATATAAACATAACATTTTGATGTTTCATTCTTCAGACTAGAATAAGAAGAAGAAGTCGAATGATAAGGTGTATTTGTGAATGGAGTTGTATCTTTTCATTTCTATAGTACATTTTTCATGCCTGTATTCCATTCAGTTTTTCTAGGCGTGATGATTATTCTGTTTCATTTAGAAAAGTTTCACTTTTTAATGAAGCATAAATTAATGAAAACAAGTACCTTTTATATTAAAATTAGGAAAAGGGTTTTTTTAAATTTTGGTACATAACTTGAAATAAAACGCGAGTAACATGATTTTCATAATTCAAATTTAGAATTTAACCTTTATTTTTTCTTCGTATATGAGTTAAAATGTGCATAGAATGGGCTAAATGACCAGTCCCAGTGCACTCGAAAGCGACAATGGGATGTTGCAACCCCAAAAGAACTTTCCATCTTATGCTCCTCAATTCAAACAAAGTCAAAATTGTTGCAAACTTGGCCAATACCTGCGACAGCTAGTAATCATCGAAGAAGGAGAATGCAGGTTTTGTGTAAACTCTTCTTCATCTTCTACAGGATTGCGTTGCAATATCTAAGAGAAACACGCCCAACAATGGCGCAACTATAAACCCTGAAGTTAGACCAAGTTTTTGATTTCTTACAAGGACTAAAACTTATGGACACGCTATAGGGCAGAGATATGAGGGAGTATAATAGATCTTCTGATAGAAGGACGGCATCACACCCCATTAGAGGTAAATTAAATTAATTCTTATATAAAATATTTAAGATTCCAATAATTAAAAAAAATATTCACATTAAACTTAGAAAATAGAATAATAAAATTGCATTTATGTTAGAATTTTTTTAAATTCAATAACTGAAACAGAACTTTAAATAGCAATTGGCAATATGTACCAAAACTCTTGATAAAATCATGCAAAATGAGTTGTTCTAATGCCCCACATTATATAGTGTTTTGGACTTCTTCAAAGAGAAGCAAAGAAATACCGTAAAGATCGATCGGTTTATTGAATGAAACCCAAATTAATGCGGATTGATCTTGATTCGGGCTTTCTGCCAAAAGAAAAATATTTATTTTTCAGTAATTCATGAACAAAAGAAAAAAATAAACGAAATGAATAGATTTATGAATAAAGTAGTATCTTTTAAAACGTTTTTACATCAGCTACAATTACAAAATTTTGCACAGTACAGAAAAGAAGTTTTCTTCGTGAAAAGTTAAGAATTTATTAAAACATAAAGAAATGAATGAATGTGAAAAAATTGAGAAATAAAAAAATAGATGGAAAATGAGTAGTAAAAATTCAATTACATTACATTTGATTAGGTATCGGAAAATGTAATCTAAAACTACATGTTCAAAAATGAATACAAACAAATTCATTGTTATTACAAAACTGTAACACAAACTGTAAAACTTAAATCATTTCACTGAACGAATCAATTAAATCCCCATTGAAAACGCCTGATGTTTTAATAACTCTTAAATGATCAGGCGATCACTTTCGCTGATTGTGATCGTGAGTCTCGTGCATATATTTTGTCGCCTTTGATTAAATCGCGCTCCTATGAATTAATCCGATGAT
The DNA here is from genome assembly GCA_001014945.1 of Clogmia albipunctata. NCBI lineage: Eukaryota > Metazoa > Arthropoda > Insecta > Diptera > Psychodidae > Clogmia > Clogmia albipunctata. The sequence goes on along the minus strand of JXOV01009862.1, from coordinate 26,191 downwards.
ATTAAATCAAATAGATTTGCAAATTTCACACATAAAAAACGCCTATGTCTCAGAAAGTGAACGTGAACCGCGTTGCCTAGAGGCAAATGGGGGGAAATGGTGATGGTTGGGGACTTGGGGCCCCGGTCATTTGTAATTGAAAAGAAAGAAAACAATTTGGAGACCTGGGTAAAAGTTCCGAATCGTGAATTCGATCTACTTGTGACGTACTTTTTCAGGTGAAATGAGATGACAATTAAGTGGAGCGTTTCATTCACACATAATTACAGATTTCGAGCTCGTTATTGAAGTGCCTTTACAGTGTGGACAATCTCGCTAATTGACCTTAATTATCTTTATTTCTGTAATATCACACCTCAAATTCAATTTAATTAAACTTTGTAGATTGTAGCTTCATGGTAAATAATTATTATTTTGGTACATGTTATTAGAAATTTAAATTTGATTAAATTATTTCCTTTTTCATAACTAGTTTCCCTCTATTCATATTTCTTATTGTCAATATGTTAAAATATTGCAAATTTCACCAACAACGTGTAATTTGCATTTGTTAACAGTTTACTTTTTATATTAATTTTCAATATATTACAACAAAAAAGTTGGTTACCGTTGAAATATTTATTAGCTATTATCACTTTCTTTTCCTTATTGATAATAATATTTTAATTAAAAACTTGTCAATTTATATAAATGGCTGAGTAAAAAGAGATATACAAATATTACAGAAGGTATATACTTTCTCAATTGTTTTTTCTTCTTTTACGACTATATAGCTTTTAAAGGTGTCAATAATTAAAATTAACACCTCCTATAAAATTTGTCTTTAAAAAACAATTTACGACTTTTATTTATACGAAAATCAAAACGGTATTTTTATTTAAATAAAATAAAGACTATTTTAAAATATTAGAATAATTTATCAATTTTTAATTATCTTCTCTTTAATGATATTTGATTTTAATTGATATTGAATTCATATAAAATAAAGACACCTGCTTGCTTTGTACCTGTGCTTATTTGATTTTCACTACAAATTATTGACAGAAAATTTTAGAAAACATTCTGATAAATGAAAGTTGAATTTGCAATTAAAAGATTGTTTTGGAATATTCAGCAGATCGAATCAATCAATGGAGGAAGTGCTTAATTACCATTTATAAAAGGAATTTCGTTTATTTAAAACATTCGAGAGATTAGGACGCGATTTCTTTTTCCCAGACTGATCTTGGGCTGTGCTGGCTATCCATGGCGAATTGGTGGATAATCTACATCTGGCATTGTGCCCAGAGAGAGAAAGACTGTTTATGGGGGATAATTGGAGATTTTATGCACATGATCTCATGTTAGTCTATGTGAGCCAATAAATCAAAAGTGACCCTCCATTTTCTGCATAAAAGAGTGATATTTATGGGATCGATCATGGATCGCGATCACCGATCGATGACGTGTGATCGTGCTCCACAGTCCAGATGAAAGTTGAGCAGAGCAGAGAGATTTCTCCTCTTGACTCTGAGCTGCGTTTAGAGTGGAGTTGTCGCTTTAAGATCATGCACGAAATGTAAATTGTTGTCACCAACGCAAATCGGCTTTTGTCTTTCTGCCTCTTTGGTCTAACGAAAACGAAATTCCACAGACAGTTGGCTTGAATAATGCATGATTGGACGAATTAAAATTGAGCCAAGGTCCGGAAGGAGGAAGAGAATATGAAATATGTGCTGTGGACAAGACAATAACGTCCCAGAGCAGAGAGATGGACAAGAAACAACAGAATAACAAATTCATGAATCCATTTTCGATTTCTAACGCCTATTGTCCAAAACGAGAAGACTCCAAGAATGAATGGAGGCATTTCTTTCCAAATGGTAAAATGCGCTTAATTGTCTCTCCCCTGCCACTAAAGTGATTTACACACAACAGCTTACAATTCTCAATTAGAAGACAAGACTGGAAGAGGAAAGAGTTAAAAGTGAGACTTACATTAGGTCGATCCGGGCAATTAATTCATTATCACGTTCTATTAATTCCCAGTAATTCCCCTCGTTTTTATTGGTCTCCATTTTTGTCATTTGCCCATGGGAAATGGCCCATTGCTGATAAGCTTTCGTTTTCGCCAAATTTTGGGTCGTCAACCTGTGCTTGACCGAGACAGATGAGATGAATAACGAAAACCAATAAACATCGACGTAAAACGGCTCTTGTTAACCGCAACGGAATCCAAGAAAGTGAAATTGGCCACTCGAGAACTATAAATATGTGGATTTATGCCGAAATTCCTTTTACGGGCTCTGTACCTCTACAAAAGCTCTTGTTCACGAAGTCAATTTATTCGTAAGAATGAACGAGTTACAGGGCGTTTTTTCGGTTTGCTTGCCTCTTCAAACCGGTCCAGGAATTTCAATTGCGAAGAAAGTAAGTTAATCGAATTTAATTAAGTTAAACACGTTAAAAACAAAATTATAAATTTAATGGTAACAATCTTGTTGTGATCTTTCACTTACATGCAATTTAATGTTTCAATTTAAAGCATAATTATATCTTATATATCTATAATAATTATTAAATTTTATTGTTCAATTGGATAGAAATTTGATTGTAGATTTCGAAACAGACTTGATGCACTTTGTACTTAGGCCCTATAATGCGTAAAGCTAACCGCATCATTGCAAAATGACCTTTCAACTTGATACACAACTACCAATTGGAAATAACTTATCAACTCAATATATGAGGAATTTAATGAATCAGATTTATTAAAATAACTGAAATCGGTAATGAGTCTAACAAATATATAATTTTAAAAATCCCTAGTATCCGACTAAAAGTATATCTTAAACTATATAGTAATTGATTTTATAAGAAAAAATAACTTAATATTATAGTATTGTATAGTATTGACAATATTATTGAAATATTGATTGTGTTTATGTTTAGCAGAAAAATTTAGGTCATTGAAATTTTTATAGTAATTAATTTAACAAATTTGAACAATTATGAAATTTAGCATTTACTTGTTAAATGACGACTTCCTTCATCAATCTTATATTTGTACTATCATCTATTTCAAAATCTCATATTTGTATATCAAACCCATAAAATTGTTATTAATATTAGTTTTTCTCTCATTTGTTATTCAAATATACAAGTAAATCATACGTGACGATCCCTAAAAATAAAGAAAAAATATAAAATGGAAAACTTTTTGACAGACATGCCCATTTCGAAATTTTCAAATTGAGTTCTTTTTCCATATTTAGATTAAATCTGAGCTTTCCATTAAACTTGACGATTTATAATTGAAATTCTATACGGTAATATTAGGTTTCAAAAGCTGTCCAAGCGACACACCCTTTGATGTTTTGATATTTCGCGAAACCTGCTCTGAATTCAGTGGAATGCAAAGTATGTCTTGCGCCAATAAATCGAGCGAGCCTGAATAATGTACCACTTTATTGGACATATTTATTGCAATCAGAGGCACGCTCGCAAGAAGTGGTGCTGCAATTCTTGTTTTCTTGCCCAGGTAAAGGTTACACAGGTGCACTGAGGCTGATCTGGCGGAAAGTCGCGGTCTAATCAGCGATTTTACGCGAAAAACCGTAGCAAAGCCAAACAGGAAAAAAAAAACACTGGAACCGGTCCACATACTGCCGAGGCGGACAATTTAACCGAATCTATGTAATTATCCGGTGGCGGGCGTGCCTTTTTGGCCAGAAAGAGAGAAAACTTTCCAATAAGTGAAGAGTTATTGTTGGGTCTCGCGTTTTGTGAAAAGTGAATTTCGATAGCAAAAGTGGACATTGCCTCTGGGCCCAGCAGCGAAGAAAATGAAAAGGTATTCGATAATATGGTGGTCGGGAGGGTCAAGTTACCAAAACAAACCCAATCGCCTCAAGAGATGATATGATTGTCAAGTCAAGCCCTCGACTTTCTTTTATTTACTCGATCATAACACAGCTGTCGTTCATTTCCATTCCCCTGCTTCTATAGTTTGTTTTGTCCAAATAATGTGTCAAATTCCTCTCAAGACACTTTTCGCAATAGCACTACACATAATGTGTTAATATTGATGCCATTTCCCTACCAACAAGAAGCGATTACCTGCAGAAAGTCGAGATGATGAATGGCATCCGAATTACACAAATCTGACCAAGTTTCTCCCCGTTCTTCCACCGTGTTTAACTCGAATCAATCTTCTCTAATTGCCGGACAGTTTTTAGTATAATTTGCAATTAAATGCTCAATTAGAGAATGTTTTCAATAACTCTTCCAGCAGACACGATGACCCACATCATTCATACAGTTGCAGTATGGAGAGAAAGAGAAGGGAATTTGTCCATTCACATGTTTTATACTAATTTTTGTGATTGAGATATTCTAGTTGATTTTTGCAAAATGTAAAAATTGGTAAGAATGGCATATTAATATATACTAGAGTCATTTGAAAAAGTGAGTTCTTCTATACGAAGATCGTTTTATTAAACACACGATCCTCCTTAAGAAAGCTGCTTTTATAGAAGATCATGTATTACAATAAAGAAATAAGAGCAATCCAAAATTCTCGGAAATTTTGCACAAAACGCTGTAAATTTTAAATACCTGTCTGGTTAAGTAAAACAAATTTAACAGTCTTGTTGCAAACTAGAAAAAGTTATATGTAAAAAATATTCTTTGTCACACAGTAAGATCTTTAAAATCCACGAGTAAAAAGGGTCTTCTAAAGAAGGCTCTTTTGTATCATAATCTTTATTTTGTACAAAACTATATTAACATATATAATATATTCCTCATTATGAACTTACATATTCCATTTAATGTATAATTGTCTTTATCGTTTTTAGATATTATATATAAGAGGACATCAATACGAAAATAATAATAAACCATATTTTTTTATACTATTCTGTTTTGAAAAACACAAAAAATAATGCCCTAAAATATCTTTGATTAAACCAATTTTGGTACCATAATATATTGTAAAAATATGTTGTTTAGAATAAAAAAAAACCAATCGTTCACGAAATACAATAATTGACAAATCTACCATAAAGTACAAATAAGTATTAAATAAATATGAGATCTATAACATGTTATTTATTATGAAATAAGATCTTATGAAAGATAATCTTATCGTGTAACAAGTACAGATTACAATTTGCGAAACATTTTACATTTCGAATTACCTTTCAATGGTTCACTTGCCTTTACTTTCATTACATAGTTATCATAATCGTAATATAGCTTTTCATACATAAATTGTAAGTTATTAAATTAAGTGACAAAGTTTATAACCTCACTGTCAATTATTGATTTAATCATATAAAGTGGGAATATGAACAACATTCACTTTTTTACATAAATTGCATCAAATGATAAATAAAATTTAAAAAAGAAAAATTGAAAAATGAAAATTAAATAATTAATTTTTAAAGCTTTTCCTTTCACTTAACAGTTATTTTGACGTAGAATTGAAAAACTGTAAATACAATTTAATTATGTAAACCAAGCCTATAAGATCAATAATTTTCGTAAGAGGGCATAAAATTGACGATTTACGAAATAATGTAATTATTTGAAGAAGAAAATTCCAAGTGGGCTCTTAATTATACAAATTTGAAAAACAAGATAATGCTTTTAATGAGTTATCGTTCATCTTTGAGTGGTTTTGTGATGATTGACACAGAAAGCATTTGATTCGTGAAAATCAATCAGATTCACATAATTATGTGGAAAACTCTCTCGATGTCAGCTCATTATTAAACCATATGTGTGAATTGATTCGATTAACATGAAATTACATTTTACTACTATTATTACCATTTTATTATTGAATAATAGGCAATTTACTTATCAAATCCAAATCAACAGTAGTTGCATTTTGTTTAGGCGCCAATAAGTAATGATGTTTACTTTTTTATTACTTGGAAGTTGAAAAGTCTTGATCAGATTATAATTTAATGTCGTATTTATGGCGTAAAATATCGCGATGAATCTTTATAGTGTCTGTTCTTTGAGTTCAACTCCTTTGTGCTTTGACCCATTAAAAATTTCCTTTAAATTGAAAAAAAAACCATTGACATTTAAAGACGATTCACGAAAATATGACAAAAATGTTTCAAATTTTGATAAATTATGAAAAAGTATAATATATTCCCTACTTTTAGAGCTATTTCTACGACATAACCGGTATGGGTCTAATCAATTGGTTTTACGTAATTAATGTTCTCAAATTTACCAATTTTCCACAATTAAAAATAGAATTTTTTATGATGTGATTAGTACCATAAACAAATGATTCTTTATACGTAGAGCATATTTATTGATAGGTTTTGCCATTAAAACAGAAGACACATACCGCGAATACGACCATCCCTTTTATAACTACTATCGGTATCCATTCATTTAGGAGAAGCAAATTACTAGTGGAAAGATTAGGTTTACCACTTTAATTCTATGCACTTTATCCTAACTTTGAAAACCTGTCTGATTCCAACAAATAGTATTTACGATAATAATGATTTAACTGTTTATGCCGGGAAATTACTTTTTGTAAATGTACAAAAAAATATTACTAGTTGAAGTCAATTTTAGAAAATAAAAAATCACTGTATTGGAACCTGCGATGTTGCCAACTAGTTTTGTGAAGACGCTTAATTCACTGCGTTACCACAGCCCTTTTTTGGAACTATGTTCTGAGTAATCAATCGTTATTATTAGCAAGTAATATGAAACGGATAATAGATATATATTAATTTGGTTTAATTGTACGAGTTTGAACTAAAAAGAACTGATTACTTAAAATTGAGCTTAATGCAATTTTCATTACTTTTACTTAAAATCGATTTTGGCATTGTCTTTTGTTTCATAAACAGAAAATTGAAATGCTTTAATGTACTACAATTCACATAAAACAATTATACAATCATCATGTATTTTCTGCCTAATATAATAAACACATGCACTTGGCTTTTATCCAATTAAACACCGGGTAAATTAAAGTTTCTTTTATATTTGTGTTACAAATAATTTGATGCACTTGATGAAAAGCAATTAGCTTTCAAAGATTTAATTAAAGTTTTTACTTTCGAAAGCTTTTACAATAATAAATTGGGAAATTGCCCGAGTACTCATAAACAGAGACTATATCCATTTCCGTTTAAATACTTTACTAGTAGTATTATATATGAGATGACCGACATTTAAGAATTTTCCCAATAATGCATCTTAAAAGAAATGTTTTCACTGTTTGCAGAATTAATGATGCACTAGTATTTAAGTGTAAGGTACACAGAGTGTCTGTCAGGGGCTGTGGGGAAGAGAAACACAGTAGCTCCATCCAGCATGTGACGGCATCCAGAGAGACGAACGAGATGATGTTCGAAAAAAGAAAGAGCAAAAGAAGAAGAAACGTATGGGTACGGAATAAATGTATGCTTATTTTTAAGAGAAAAACTTTCTACTTTTGCACGATCTTTATTTCTATTTGTTTAGTCTGACGTATTTTTTGCCCAAGTCTGTTGTTTGTATAGTTGCCATTATTATTAAGAGATGCATTTGTTTGGATTTTTGTACGAGGCACACACACATTTTCCATTATTTTGGCATTGTGATAAGCGATTGCAACGTGCCAAAGCGAACCTGTCTATTTATAAAATAAATAGTAAAAAAGATGATCTGTCGGTGTCGTTCACATCCATATTTATGCGAAAAAGAGCTTCTTCTTCTCCACTGCTAGGGGGTCAATGATTCCAACAATTTGCGAAATTTAAATGTGAATGAATCGCATTTCATTTATCTGCCGGAGAGGATCATTCTTCAAGAGTCTCAGCAGAAAAAACTATTTAGGCCAAAACTATGATAGTGTTTTGGAAATCAGTTTTATGCCTTTTTGCGAAATTGTGTGTGTGCGTTCAAAACTATTCCACGTTCTCTCGATGCAAATATATGTATCGTCGACAAAGCTTCGCTTATTTCACATGGAGATTTAATTAGCTTTTCGCAACCCCAACCACGTTGCTCTTTGACGACCATCTTTGTTCGTTTATCCGCCTATTAGGAGGCTTTTAATGCAACACCCGGCCAAATACAAAGACACAGTTTTGGGGCTATGAATTATAACCATAAAATGGTTTTGACCCAATTCAATCGATATTAATATGGTAGTTATGATGCATCTAATTAAGAAACCAGTTAATGACCGAATCATTCCTTTTTAAATAATAAAACTTTAAAGTCGTTAGCTAATATTTGGTTATAAAACTCGATATTTTACATGTTGCTTAGGAAATTATAATCTTTTTATATATGTGTTTCTATTTAACTATAAACGAATTCGTTTATAGTGACCATCCGCTTAATATAACGAATTCCAAAGCGAAGTTCGGGTTACATATAAAAGGTATACACAATTGACAGATATAATGACACGCTTATAATGACCATCCGGTTAGTAAGACCAACTTCCCACTTCCCTTCGATGCCGAAACAACCGGATTGTTAAATATTTTAGAATTTTATCCTTCTGACTAGGCGTCTCCACATTTAGAACTTTCAAACTTTGTTCAATAATATTTAAATATTAGTTATCTACAATAAGATCGCTAATTAAACCACTGATAAAATCTATGGTTGTTTTGAAGAAGGTCAGTGTGTTTAATATTGTAATATTGTTATTGAGAATGTTTTATACAAGACTATCTTTGCAAAAATTATTTCATTTTAAGAAAAAAAAAATATCTTTATATTAGTTTTAAATATACCTGTCGTTACAAGTTGATATGAGATGGATATATTAAATATTTTTTTAATAAATGAATCTTATCAACACCTTAATTTCGTCCCTTAACTCGTGTTGAGAGGAAAAATATTGCAACGGTTATATCATTATTCCTTTATGAAGCAAAAATCAATAAACTGTAATAAAAATATGAACAAAAAAACTATTAAATCATAAAAATGTAAAATGATCTCAATAAAATTGCCCATAGGATATTCAATAAAAAACATGTTCAATATATTTTGAAATCGTTGTTATATCATTATTAGGTTATATTGTATAATAACTGTATTTTTTGTAATACAAAGTTTGAGTTTTTTAATCAAATTGATTTTCGTGCGTGACTTTTTTTATGAGTAAAAATATGTGCTATTTTCCAAAAGTAAAAAAATTAATTATCTTCAAAGAAGTTTGGCACAGTTTTCAAAGGAATTTCTTACATAAAAGTGACAATTTTATGATCCAGGTATTGCCATGTGTTCCAAATCATATAAAATAGTTTTGAAATCAGTTACCACTGTCAGTGTATGTATTTTGAAGACAATTGCCAAAAAAAAATTATGACCTTTTTACAGTTGATTTTATACCCTTGTACAAGAAATAACTGTTTATAAAAATGAATTTTATTTCAATTGCAATATTATTCAATTATCTACTTTATATTTATGCAATTACCAAATGAGATTCATATTCCGTATTTTGCACTTTGAGCATCACGGCGTAAAAGCAAGTAAACTTTTCGTCTCCGGTTGACAACAATCACTTCAATTACCCGGTCTAATCGCACTTTTTTGCGGAGCGCGCGAAACCGTTAATAACGCAACATTTCTGCATTGTTTAGTTGAACTGGTGAGCACACATCTCGAAGACACAGAGAGACGAACTGATTTCGTAATGTATTTATGCGTTCAAACAGGTGAAGCTGATGTTGATTCAGTTGAACCACTTCCTTTAGAGAGATCTCTATTAGGCATGGTGGCCAATTTCCGATCTTCACACGACAACGACGACTTAAAAAAAACAAAAGGAAATTGCGATTTAGGCGGACACAAAAGCAAACAAAACTGATTAATCAGGTAAGTCACACCGTTTTGCGTTTGCTTTTATTTTATAGATCGCAACGTCTTTATGATGCCGATAAAGGCGCTGATGGCTCTCTTGTCTTGGGTCTGGCCTCAAACCCATGGGACACTGCTGAGACAATTTATTAGTTTGCCAACGACGACGATGACGACGAGTGAAAGTCTCTCTTTCTCTCAAAAGGCACTCGTACATTCAACTATATATTACTTATTTGGACTCTTCAATTTATATTTAGTACGTGCAAAATCACTTTTCTTCTCCGTACACACAGTTTGCAGTTTGGCAAGCTTTTGATGCCAATTTATTCGCAAGTCACACACAACAAATGATAGAGACACGTGTAGATGTTTTATGGAAACGGATCTACAATAGCTCTGCTCCACCCTTTACTTTCCCAATTTTATGGTGACAACTCAACAATAAACGGTTCCAATCTCGGATGATAAAACTTAATAGATCTGAAGAAAAGCGTTTGATAATGGGGTAACAATAAACGTATTTCACTGGCCTCAAACCAGTCAGTCTCTATTATTATAATCGTTCATGAACCTAACATTTACATTGTTTTTTTTAGATTCAGAAACATTGTTGAATGTGAACTCAAATTTATGTAATTTACGAAGAAAAAATTAATCATTTTACTAATTTTTTATATTAAATTGAAAAACCTGAGCAAAATTGAATACCATAAATTGGACTAAAATTGCAACACTGAAATTGCAGACCGTAATTTATTACCATATCATTCCTAAGTAAAGAGACCATAATATGTGGAAAAATACTTTACCACTGCCTGTATACATATTTGGAAAAGTTAATTGGGGCCATTTACGACTTGCGATATGTATCACCTTTAATATTAATATGGAGGGTTTTTGGTAACAAAACAATTACTGGTTTGTCGATTTTGATGTTTCAGTGCATATTAGATTATCATCTATTTTTTTATCTTTGAATTGCGATAGCTGCGAAATGATATTTATACTTTGAGTAAAACTATATCTACTTTTTACCATTCAAATAGAGTAATACACGTTCTTACGTATATGTACATGATATTGATCAATTTTAACACCTTTCATCCATTATCATAACATTGATTGCATTAAAATTATTAACTATTATCTAGATTATTAACACACAGGTTGTTCTTAAATAGCAAAAATGTTAACTTAATTACCTTGCACGTGCACAAGGAAATCGTTTATCCGATTTCCTAGGATTACTTTTATTATATATTTACATGATATACCCCAATTGCGGACAAACTGACGAAAAGTAGACTGTGTAGGTACATAGTGAATGACCGAAGGATCACATGATAGGAAAAACGCTTCAGATCGAAGAGTCGTCCAGAAAAACAGGAAAACCAAAAGCAATATGGATGACGAAAGTCCTACGAGACATGAACACTGTAAATTTTAAAGAGAACACTACGCAGAGCAGAAAGGAAATTGCGTACTAGGAAAGCCGACCACAAGTCAAATGAGTTAAAAGGCTGAAGCGTTTAATGACCATTATCATCTTTGGAACGGTCTATTGATTGTTTTCATTCCAAGATCAAGTTAGATTAGCACAATTATCTCGAACTTCATTGAAAAAAAATTTGCGCAATAGAAACAAGTGCAAGGGTTACAGGGATGCAGGGAAATATTATTGACTCTCACTTTCTTCACATTTTCTGCTTCTTGGTTTTACAACTTTTGGCCACTTCAGTAAACAGACAGGAAATCGGAGATAGATCGAAATTAAACTTGAGATCTAAAATAGCAACGTTTATGCCAATTATAAAAATACTATTAAATTCTAAATAAAATCCTTTTTCCAAAGACTTCCAAATGTATAAATTTAATATTTATTATTTAGGAAATACCATTTTTTGCAAATCCTGATTTCGTCGCTAGCAAACAAGAGTATAATAAACGTCAAATGCTACACAGGCATAGGGAAGAGAAGAAAATATCTTTATATAAAATTACCATACGAAACGGGGTTTTTTGATAAAAAATCGGAACTAATAAAATGCACTTGACAAACTATTAACTGTTATTCTTTGATTGAGAACACATCTAAAGAAGCTTGTCTTAACAGTACCTACTTTGGAGGTAAATTTAACTTTAAACACAAAGACTCCAGTTTTTGTAAGCAAATCCTATTTGGCAATTCTGTGAATAAGGAAGTCTCTAAATAGATAAGTGTAAAGAATTTTAGTCATGAATACTTATTATACCCGATAAGGGATTTTGTTATGTATTGGCTCGACGAAATCGTGGATTAAATATATACCTAATGCTAATGTTTTTTATTCAATTAAAATGTATGATAATCAATGTTAAGGATATAAATTGTCAAATTAGTACTGAAAACTATTGGCTTGAATCTAGCAATGTTAGACATATCACTTAAAATTACGAAAAATTTTAATATGTTGTAATAATTAAACACGAAAAGAAAAATGATATTTCAGTAGAGAAAAAAAACAAACAAAACAATTGAACTTAAACGAAAGGTTAAAAAAATTAACTAATTATAGTTTTATTATAGTATGAATATGAAAAAATTCTTATAAAAACTTGATGTACTAACAATTAGAAAATAACCGTTTTGTTTCTTAAGATAAAGGGAGCAAAAGCATTAAATAGAATATTTTGTTTCTTTATTAAAGTCATTAAACTTTTAGAAAACTGTTTAATTACTGTTTTGTAAAAACAAGTCTGAAATTGGCGTGAGCACAGTTTCAGGATTTTAATAATTCATCTTAAAACTGTGCAACTTCAACTGAAATTTAGAATCAGTAAAACATATTCCAAATAAACGTTATTCTGCATTTTTAACTTATATCAATTTACGTTAATCTAGTTAATTTATAAACACTTCTAGGGGATTTTATGGATGAGTACTGTCTTATATAGATGATTCTCAATGTATTAAAACGAAAGGAAAACTGACGAACAATTGCTAATAAATTTGCCAAACCGAATTAACTTGTTAACATTAACAACGTAATCTTCCATTCCGGTTCAAACGATTTAAGATTAATCTAAAAATTGCCACGAATTTTTGTTGGTTCCCCCCATTATTCGCACAAAAACGATCATTAGACACCTCAGAAAATTGAGAGCCGAAAAATTCTGACGGTGAGAAATGATAGAGCCTCTCTACTGTGACCAACTATGAGCAAGAAAACGATTAGTATAATGCTTTTAAATCCGTCCTTAGGGGTTGCACAGTGGTTCAATATAAGGTTTTAACATTAAATATCAATATAATGTTAATATCTTTGTTCTAGTTATGGCCTTGGTAATTTTGGCATTATAAGTACTAACTTATTTTTGCCCATTGAACCTTTTTGATACAGTCACTATTCATTCTACCAGTCATTATTATAGGTAGATGAATTCATCTAAATGTAGATCTTTCCGTTTCCTTATTTACTTAGGGTAAAAGAAACACAAAAATTTATAAATTACTTTAAATAATTATTAATTGATATAATTCTTTATTGTAACAAAAAGAATATTTCCTTTTTTAGACTATTAAAACTGTGATCATTATTTAAAAAAAATAAATATATTATAAAGAAAATGAGGATAAAGATTTAAAAAAAAAAATTACTTATCAGATGAAACAAATTTCTTTGGAGTATTTTTTAGAAGATTGTTGTTGTTAGTAGGGTGAATTTATACTGCGACCTAAGGTCTATTGTACCCCCTGGTGATTTGGCCTGATCAAAGTCGGTTTATATTACATCTTCAAGTCCAATTGCTTTTATAAAGCGTAATAGGCTTGGTATTTCTATGGTCGCTACTTGTTCTTGATTATAAGATGGTTTTCCTATATAGCTATGGATGCTGGCGCTGAGCAGTCCATGTGTATATGCTCAGAAGTTTCGGAATCTAGATTGCAGTATCTGCATATTCCGTCGTTATGAAGTCCTAACTTGTGTATGATTTTTAGATTGGAAATTATTTATATAAATTATTGATGAAATTATATAAAATGTTGTTAATCAACTTAAATATGAATAAATTAAATACAAGAAAATTTGTGATAAAATAATCTCAGAAACAGAAAGTTGGGATGTCACAAAATGCTGTTGAGTTAGGTAAGACGGCAAATTACCGCCCTAGTGCGGTAAATTTGGATCTTTGTCAATGTTATTCCAAGCAGTTGTACAATTTTATTTAGGAATTTCTCAAAATGTGCAAGCTTCTAGGCAACCATTATCAACTTCATTGCCCTAGCGAAAACTTTTTCACTCGGACGACAAAGTACTGCATTACCAACTGTTTCGTAAACTAATATTACTTAATTAGGGGGTCCCGGATTAATCCTAATGTGAAGTATTCTATGAAATCAACCAATGTGCACTACGCAGAATTGAATGGGAATCGGTAAGAAATTTCGTGGCGAATATGTTTTGCCCGCCATAATCGCCTATTATAAAATTAACCGTGGGTACGCAGCTTTGTGCGTTTGATGCGGAACAGAAAGAACTTTAAAGAGACAAATTATACTTGTTAACTGGGAAACACAGAAAACATTCAAAGTCATGATCTCTTTACCGAAATTGCCCTTCGAAAAACAAATAAACAGCAGTGGAGTAAGCACTCGTTAAACCTTTGCGTGCCGAGGATCGGAACTAATTAATGTATAACAAATAACCTGGTAAATTATTTAGATACAACACGGTTAAATAATGTTTTGTTGGTTTAACTAAAGGGGGGGAATTAAGAAGACGATCGAAATTGTGAAACGAAAACACCTCCAAAAAACGTTAATTCGAAAATAATGCTCTTGGGAAATAGGAAATTCATTTAGTTTTAGTGTTCTTTTTTTGTAGTTTTTATCTATGCAACTGCTTTCCACCATTCTCCAGGTGTATTTTGATTTATAGTAATTGCGATTCCGATCTTCTTGGTGTTTAGAAAGAATGCCACGATCGATAAGCGGATAATTGCGACAAGCATTAAGATAAATTAATGCCACATTTATTTGATAAAACTTTTGTGGCACCGAGGGAAAATCATCCACGAGTGCCTCTTTTGAGGTCATTATTACTACTCGTCATGCAATTTCTTTGTGTTTTTTTCGTAAATTTCTGCCAGATTTGATTTACAGAGACTTTTATTAGTCGTCATTAGCCGCTGTGATAAAGCACTTTCTTTTTCCAATCAATCGATATTGATGATAATAAAAATTATTCCCACTCTTAGTTTCTATTTGATAATTTTTTTGAAAATCATTATAAATTTTATGATTTTTTAAAGAAGATATGATTTTATTACAAGGTTTTATTATTACTTTCTTCTTGAGTGGAATTCTTTGGTCCTATTCAAAGCCGCTTAAGAGAACAAGTCAAGCCAGTGTTATTATTATTTCTTGTGAAACGTCATCATACTAACTGTCAAACCTTATTTTGGTTTGATTAGAAAAATACTATTGGTTTTAAAAGTTAATAAATACGTATAATAAGTTAATTTACACCTAACTAAAATGATAAATGATTCTGTGCTGAAATGTGAAGTTAATTGTAATATTTCTCTAGTTTTATTGCTTAAAAAAGATAAATTTTTTTATAGAAATAGTATTGAATTGGATACAATATGGAATATTTCTCTGATGTTAACGTATTTTCTGTCCTCATTAAAAGCCGAATTGGTTTTTTATGCTTTTAAAATCGGATAGTCTAATATTCTCATAATTTTAAGTAGTGTCTCTTTTGCAATATAATTTATATTTGTCCTTGTCTAATATTTCTCAATTTTTAAGTCCTTTGAGATTATTGAACCCCTTAATGAATCATTAATTTTGAGTGTAAAAAATAACATACAAAATTAGCTCTTTATGTAAGGAAGCTAATAAAGCATGTTAAAACAAAAACTATGATTAATGATTTGAAGAAGAAATTCAATTTAAAACCGATTTAATTACAGGGGTAATAAACGGTGAGCAAAAAGTCTGAAAAAAATATGTTTTTATTGCAAGTGATTTGTGTCAAAAAGTATGTTCATTTTAATTCAGGGTCATTGCCACCTGAAAAGCGTCTGGTGAACTGCGAATTGGGGTTGACTCCCATTTCATAACTTTCGCATAAATTCATTGTGAAAATTTCAAACTTTTACATTGTTCCCTGCGCGAAATAACGTTCCCATTAAATAACACAACAATTTCTCCGTGGCGGCGGCGTTACAATTAGCTAAAGATTTAGTGTTTGTTTTGTTTTAATTGTGATCTCCGGAGATCTCTCGCCATTTCTTCAATTCCAGTGGGGCGACAATGGGCGCTTATTTTTACACACATTTATTTGAATAAATCATAGATAATGTTGGCAGAAAAATAAATTAATAAAGGAAAATGGAATCGCTCTGTGGGAGCCATGCTCCCTGTTGAATGTCCGATTGGTACTGAAATTAGTTTATTAGTCGGGCTTAATTGCAAGTCGCCTATTCTCGCTTTGCCCAACTCTTAATGTAATCCTCTATTAATTTGAAATTTTGTTTTAAAATTTCTTCCTATACCTTTGACAATAGATCATTTGCATTAATTAATTGAACTTGAGAGAATCGACAACCGACAAAAAGAAGAAAATGAGAAAAGAAATTGGTTCAATGTTAAGTGAAATTAGAATTAAATCACACAGATTCGTGTCATGTTTTCATTTAAGTTTTATTAGCACAATGAATATTCACAAAATAAATCAAATCACAAAGAAATTTTGAATAAGAAATTTGTTTTCTTCCCCTCATTAATAAAAAAAAAGTCATTTTTGTCGAATTTTGACCAAAGATAGTTATTTGTACAAATATAGGGTGAAAAATAAGCTGTTTTCTTTAATGATAAAACAAGTTTAGAATACGAGCCCCAAAGTGAATTTGTTCGTAGATTATGAGCTTTTTTTATCAGAAGTAAAAAAGTTGCACATTATGAAACTCAAATCAATATCAAAATCTAACTTTTCGATACGGGACTGCAAGGAATCTTATATGTTGTTGTATTGTGTTAGGCTTAATAATCTCATTAAAAGTCAACATACTCTTATCGTAGTGATTTTAAAAAAAATGCGCCACGATTAAACACAAGTAAAATTCGAATGAAATGAGTTTTCTAAAATATACGAGTGTTTGAATATGTATTTATCAATCAGTTTTTTACCAAATTTTATACAGCAGGAAAGTAGATGTCAAGCGAATAGAAATTTCGGTTTCAATTTTTCGATATATCACGAAAAAAGATCACCGTGTACCGTATCACTATATACGTGATACGGGTGTATACCGTGATAACACCCATACTTTTCATTATATTTAGAAACCAAAATCAATATTTAACAACAAAAATACTATTATTTTTTCTCAAAAGCTACTAAGATCTGAAATTAAAATTTTTAGTAGTTATATTTTGGTGTATATAACTAAACTGTGTGTAATTATGAAAGACTATTTCTCTATAACATTGGCTTTTAAAATTTAAAGATTTTCCAATAGAATTGTATAAATAATTATAAATATAATTTTATCTATAATGCTTGTAAAACATAAATTCATAACCAAATTGAAGATTTTTATAAATTTATTCAAATTTATTATCAGAATATTCTGACATCTTGAAATTGTTGTAGTTTTTTTTTAAATATAAAATTAAGAGATGTTTAAGTGGAAGTGTTGAACTTGATCTTAGACTTTTCGCATTCGAGAAATACTTTTAATTTTGATTTGCAAATTATTTGGTAGTAAATTAGAAAAACCGTTGTATGCCCGTCGTGCGTGAACTGATTTTTTATTATTCCTTTAATTTGGCATTTCTACAGACATCGTTCCAAAACTTTTATACCCATAATAAAAACAATCTTCCAGTTCAGATACTTCCAACATACTAGTATGTTTCATAACTATTATATTTAAGTCATTTAATTGATTTAATCATTTATTTGTTTATTTTGTGTATATTCTTATATGCTATAAATTATAAAATTAAAATTAAATTCGTATTATAACCGTTAAATTGCATTTATTGTAAAACGAAGTTGTATATCAAAATCAGTTAACAGTTACGACTTAATGCTAAAATGCCAATGAATAAAAGACTACCATTATAACTCATGTCAAAAAGAGCTTCTAAATATCTCAAATGAATGATAATGAATAATGAAATAATTGAGCCGCGGGGGATTGGGGAAATGGATCTTCATGTCAAACGTACTCCAAATTTATTGCAAATTGGCCTCTGCTGGGTGTTCTTTCACTGGGTGATCGTGATTCTGTCCAATGATCATCATCATCGACAACAACAGAGCGAAATTGTTACAAGTTTCTATCACGCAGCAGCACGAAGAAGCTGAAGAAGGAGAAGCAGCATAGAGAGATGACTGTTAAAAAATGACGATGCCGTTAATTTGTGAAAATTAAATTTCAAGTTTGCGCGTCGATCGTTATTGAATAGTTTTCTTCTTCATCGGGTGGTTGGTGAATAAAAAAGTCGAACGGAATTCGCTAATTCGGAAGAGATCTAGTAAACCTGACGACTGGCTGGCCAACGAGGAATAATTGGACCATAAATAATTTGGCGGAAGACGTGTTTTGGTATTCGGTTTTATTATCATCAGGGAAAGAAGAACAAGACAAGAAAGAACATAACGAAGAAGAAATTATGGAGAAGACAGTGAAACAATTCCGGCAGTGAACTTTATAGTTGAACACCGTCGTAGTCTCATTTGTAAGACGATGCCATAGGAGCATAGAGAATGCATGAAAAGACCAAGAAATGTCTAATAGTTAAGGCCATTGTTTTAGGCGAAGAGAGAAGAAGAAAGAGAAGCCACCAAATATTTACACAACAATTTCCCTAAATTCTTGTCATTATTCCGTCAGAAAGGTGTTGGCCATTCATCATAATTACAATCCGAATTTTTATTCAACGAAAACACAAGTGTAAATGGGCCTAATTCTCACCGAAAAATAGTATGCCAATTTAATTGGTACAAAATCCATAAATAAACAAAAATTTAATTTGAATCTCTTCAATCAAGCAAGCGACGATGCAGCACGGATCGCTTTTTTTACATAACCTCTCCGCTTTCATTGATAAAGAAACCGTTAGATTCTACTCAATACAGAGAGATTGGATCTTGTCACACAGAATCACGACGTGACGAAATATTTCCGATTTTACTGTTTAGAAATTTCTTGACTGGAAATTCTTGCGTTTGTTTTTTCCTCATTTTTTTGTTTTTTTCGTCTTTTTCTTGTTCGTAAATTTAGTTGGCCGTCGAGAAAACGAGTTGGATTATTGCCGATAAATAATAGAACCTGCCTAGAAAGAAACTCTATGAAAAGCAAGAATATCACGTACCATCCACTTTGTTGCAATTAATTTTTTATTCACTTTTGCGCAATGCAAAACGGTAGTGTGTTTAGAATATTCTATACATAATACATATGTATATAAAGAGATAGGTTGTGAATGGACCACACCGTCCATTTACACTATTAATTCGCTAGCAGCTCAGCAGGGAACACAGGGCAGTAGTGAGTGGTGGAAAGATTTAGAATCCAATTTTATTAGAGTACTTTGATGAAATTCGTTCGACGCAAGAATTCCAAGAAGAAAAAAGCGGAGAAGAATTCTCAATCTCTGTTAATGCCCGCCTGCCTCACTCAATCCGGAAATCAAAGTTCATTATCTTCTTATTATATTTTCGGTGTTCGCTTTTTATCACCTTTCACAGGTTGACCACACAAATACGACTAGCAAATAGACTGATCGGTGGGACCGAATCACGCTTGCTGGAAAATTAACAGACTTCTGCTTGCTTTCTTTCACTTTGGTGACTGGTGGATACTTTTAAGTATGATTAATTACGATTTGGTTGGCTCCACCAGTCGACCAGGGTTTTTTCTTCACTCTATCTCTCGGACAGAAATAAGAACACGATTTGGACTTTATGTAACAACAAATTAATCCGTTCATTTGTCTTATTTATTCTCTTAAACAACAATCAATAATCAATTTCGAACTGGATTAGAGGTCTAAGAAATGTTGGTATTAATTTTTGTCACCTATTTGATAATGAGAGCATGATAAATTTTAATCATTTATCTATCAATATTTTTCCAAAAATTGTTTTATAATAACAAGGTCGATAAATAAGACATTATGAAACTTTCGATTTCTTTCAAATCTCGAGCGTAGCTAGTGCTTTAAAAAAGGTATTTGTGTTTAATATCAGCCTCTAAGGTCGAGTATTAATAAAACCCGACTATCTCCTTTGGTTAAAACACCCTTTGATCCTTGCCGGATTTGAATATATAGTTTAATATGATATTATTTATATAATAAATTATCGGAAGTACTAACTTATATGATAATTCAAAAAGCTTTAAAATGCCAACGTCTCGTAACAATTATATTAGGCGTCTTGCACTATTTAATAGAGATCTTGAACGAAACACTAAATGATACTATAAAATATATACAATTTGAATTAATACAACCATATATTATTATTATTTGAATATTTTGCAGTAAAAGATAAATGATTCATTATTTATTAAAATACAAATACTCCATGTAAAAATGATGTTCTTTTAAATCAGATCAATGATCTTTTACCGATTGATATTCGTATTCAATATTTTTAGCAGTTTCATATTTAAATGGTGAATTTTACTTCTTTCATCTTTTAACCATACACAGTATTATACAGATTTTTTGCATTCCCTTATTTAAAAGTTTTTTTTTATTGGTTTCAGTTTTGTAATATGTCACTTTGTGAACATTTAGGACTCGTTTCATTTCAATAAGCCGTCGCCCGGAAGAAGAAAACAAGGTATTTATATTTTTACATGGCACAAATATTATTACACAAATCAATAGTTTTAAATTAAAATTTTGTTAAATCTAAAATTTAAAGAAGGTATTTAAAAAAAAAAAAGATAACTGCCATTGTTTTATTAAGGATCGTGTTGTAATCATATTTTAAGGACAAAATTTCAATTTGAAAATCAAATGACTTTTGAAGACGACATTTTATTGTAAATAAATGTAAACAAATTCTGTGAATGAAGCTAGTTGGTAATTAAGATTGTTTTTGAAATGGTTTGTGAAATTTGTATGACATTTTCAGTCACAAACACATTTAAAAAGGATGGACGAAGAAAAAGATGATATAGTTTTGAGGTTTTTATATGAGGCCCATCTAATTCGTATGAAATAAGGCCCTCACGCTTCTACCGGATTAAGCACCAATATAAATATTTTTAAAATTAATTTTTAATATAATATATTTTGAAGAGTATTGCAAAAGTAATTAAGTACTCCTCAAGTGTAAAGTAAGACTGACTTTACACCCTAGTAGCACAAATATCTATTATATATAAATTGGTACGTTTTTATCTAATTCTACCATATTTACCACTATACAGATTTTTATTTCATTAAATAATAGAAAGAATATTTCTCATATTTAGTCCACTTTCTTAATTAGTTTATAAAATATTAATTAAAACTAGTATTACTTTTTTACATAAATAAGAAATTATTATAAGTAAGATATATAAAAGTTATTACATTATATAAAATTTTTTCTAAAGGAACGTGAGGGTATTTAGTGTTATGTGTTATGATAAATGTTAAAAACGTTTGTATTCCAGGAATAGTTTACATTTTGAATTACAAAAGTTTGCACTAAAACAAAGTTTGCAACTTGTATTTAATAAAAATGTATATAATATTTACTGTTTTC
This sequence comes from Clogmia albipunctata, assembly GCA_001014945.1. Taxonomy (NCBI): domain Eukaryota; kingdom Metazoa; phylum Arthropoda; class Insecta; order Diptera; family Psychodidae; genus Clogmia; species Clogmia albipunctata. The sequence continues at coordinate 4,592 of JXOV01009862.1, read as the reverse complement.
TATATATACTTTTCAACTGAGAGAGTATACAATATATCTATTTATGGAAAGAAGTGTAAAACAAGACTCATTGTTTTTCATTAATAGATGATGTCGGATTACTCCTCCTATAACAATAAATCGATTTATGATTTAAGAGATGAAAGTCAAGGTTTTCGTTGTTTTCTGTAGTAAAACATGATTGGGTTTTGCATTAGTTTATTATTCAATTACTTTCAATTTTAATTTCCATTAAAATATTTCAGTAAAAGGAAAACTCAATAACCTTTTATCAAATGCCATTACAGATTAATAATTAAAAGGTAATCCACCTGTTTTCCAAATATCGATATTTAAAATTTATGCATATGAAATTTAAAATTCATCTCTAATTGGCAGAAATCTGTAAATATTGAAATGAAAAAAAAAGAAAAAACGTTTAGAAAAAATAATCAATGTTTTTTTTTATCTTGAACCAGATACATTTCAAACCATTCAATATAATTCAAAGATTTTGTTGAATATCAAATAAGATAATACCTTAAATGCAAATAAATGGATTACCCTGAACTTTGACTAAAATTAATAGGTACAAACTTGATCTTAACAGATTGCAAAACTGCATAAAGTGTGAGACTTTTGTTCGCATATAAATGGCAAATTAGAAACAACAGTAATTATTAAAATGGTTATAATTGTTGTTCTTTAAAATCGAATCAACAACAGTAAATTGGTTTGAAGAGAATATAGATATAGTTGAATGGGAAAAAGAACACGGGATCGTTTTAAAGAACAGAAATACGGTGGTGTAGCCGACTTCACGACTGAATTTAACAATTATACACCGATTGCTGTTATATTACTATTATTAAGCATGTAAGGTTTGTTGCATTGCGCGCTCTCTACCTAATAATATGGGCATATTATTGGGACCGAGCCATTCCGTTGTACGAGACTAGCAAAAGTAGATAATTTACAAGAAAAATTGTAGCAATAATTGAAGTATTAAACCGACACGACAATGGTGATCGTTAAACAAAGATTTGGATCTCATGAGATGACGATGACGTATTTAAAATGTTCACAAAATAAATCAGTAACACAATACTCTAATTTAGGTTTCAATTCTTTTAATCCACTTACAATATACTTTGCGTTCAATAAGGGCGAAATCCAATCCAAACATGCGTTGCTCTACCACACAAACAAAAAAACAACAAAGGAACCACAATCTCAGTTATCCATGGCCAACTATTCAATTTGATCGCGATCTTACAAAGATCAATAACAATTTTTTCCGCACACAAATCGTTCCACCAGCACTAAGCTCTAGAAGATCAGCCTAATCCAATTTTTCAAATTCCTCTCCACGTTACAATTAATAATATTTTGTTTTTACACATTGCCTAATTAATTCAATGTTGTTGATTACTGCTTTCTAAGAACAAAGTCGAAAAACAACACAATAACTCGCGTTCACTCTTTTACATTTCTTCCACATTCACCGACAAGACAAGAAACGATCACTGATCAAATCCAACTCGGTTGTGGTCACGATTTTTTCCCTCTGGACTATGTTGGACCACACGACTCTGTTGATTTTTGTTCCTTATCAATCAACAGTCCCCGCATAAACACAAATTTTGTGCAACAATTCTTTCACGAGAGTTTGAATGAAGAAAAGAGCTCTTGCATTCACCCAACCGAAATCTTTTCGAACGTCTTCAACCGCGACCAGAAAAATACTAAATCCGATCTCCATGGTCTCAACGGTTTCCATTATTGAAGTTTTAAACGAAGAATTATGTTTTGTCTCATTCGCACAATGGTAACAAGTGAAGCTTTTTAAACCATGTATCAAAGCTCAAAAGCTCCCAGAGACAAAAACAGCGCGCGCAAAATGTGTAATAAAAAGTTTTATTAATGATAACGACTTTCACATTAAAAATATAGAACAGATTGATATACTCCGAGATATTAATTAAAATATTAATCGAAAAATAATAAAAAAATAAAATAATTTAACTGTTTATGTTTTTAATACCTTCTTGGTCTTGAAAAGTGTTTAACATTTTTTATACAATTCTATTGAAAAATGTTTTCATTTTAGTAGCTAATGCTTCCTCTATAAATTGGTTTATAATCGTACAGTGTTGAATAAAGTATAATTCAATAACCGCAGACAATTAGAAATCTTGTAAATACACAAACTTAGTACTTTGTACCAATATTCAACTACTAAAAATTATAAATTTTAATCTTAGTAGCTTAGAATGAAAATACATTTTGACGTTTTTCATGTCTCAATAATAAAGTAGGCTGTGATTTACTAATCAATTTAAATTCTTTCACATTAAATGACAATAAGTAAAGTTCTGTTTAAATGTTGATTATGGCTTTTAAATGTGGTTTAAATGATGAGTGTCATCACGGGCATATCAGTGATACAGTCCATTGTGCACTGTTGTGGTGATATTTTGAAAAATTGAGACCAAAAGTTTTATTCGCTTGACAAGTACTTCCCTTAATTGTATGTGTTTAGACCTTAATTTAGCACTGGGTAGTTTTCTTATTCTTTACTTTATATTTCGCGGGAAAATAGCCAATAAATATGCGAATTGTATAAAATCTTGTAAAAAACTAGTTGGAAAAACACATAATTAAACACTCGTATCTATTAGAAAACGAATGAAATGAGTTTAATTATGGTTCAGTTTTCTCACACGTTGCTTAAATAACTATTATTACATTGAAAGAAATTGCGATCCGCAAATATAATTTGAAGTTTTCATGTATCGAAGCTCAAAAGCTTGGGGAGAAAGAAAATATCGCGCGCAAAATCCCTTAATATAATAACGTCATCCTCATTTATTTTGTTAATGTTTTGATTTATAACGTTATCGATTTGTATTTTCGGGAAATATTAAACGTTTATATATTAAAAGTCTTTGAAAGTTTATTTGTTTTATGTCTGATTAGAAGGGGCTGGATAGCGTAGTAATCTGTTGCTATTCAATGAATGGTTACAGATGAAAGTTATGAAAGGGTTGGCTTGTAGTATGTGTGTTCTATTTCGGTGGCAAAAATCTGTCAATAAAATAGCCTCTATATAAAATTTAGGTAGACATTAAACTTTTTTTTTAAATATGAAGTAAGCTTTTTCATTGTTGTTTTTCTTTTGTTTATAATAGTTGATTGAATACATACAATGTTTTTTAAGTAGTACCTGTAATGGGTCGTCCTTCCTCATGCACTCAACCGGTGATCATTTGCAGGATCTTTCGATCAAAGGCGGCGATCGACTCACTCTGCTTTTGACTGATGGCCCATATTTCTGACGAGAACATGAAGACTAGCAGGTTCATAAATACATTAAAAATCCATCGCTTAATGGAGGCAAACCCATCGCTTTATTGGGCCGTTCTGTGGTCGAGATCATTACCACACACATATGTACAAACTTACATATTTAAAAATCTTTACCTACAGATCAAATCCTAGCTTTTGTTGATCAATCGCTTAAAAGGATCAATTGGTTAATTGGGTCTAATAATTCCGATCCCAGAGTGGTCCTAATAAGCGGCGTCCACTGTATTTAAATATTTTAATTTGAAAATTTCGTTGCGAGTTGTTGTTCCACAATTTGAAAAAGCCGTTGTAAACGTTTTTATTAGTAATTATCGTTAAACTGGTCCTATTTTAGAATTACACAAAATAGCGTTCGATACACATTCGAAATCGGTTATTACAGCACTTGTATCGAAATATACTAATATTGGATAATATGGAATTTTATAAGGATGTTATAGAATTCTACAAGAAATTTGACATTGCAAAAAACATAACCGAATCTGTAATAATATTACAACCACTGAATATCAGTTAGAAAAAACACAAAACTTATCTTAACAACCTTGAGAATGGCAACATGCAAAGTCTCGGTAACGAAGGCTAAATTAAAGAATCCACAATACACCACAACAATAACTTGACCATAAACCGATGGACCTCCAAGACAGACCCTGACAGAGGACAAAAAGCAGATTCACACCAGTGCTCTAGCGAGCACCTGAATCGAAAGAAAGCGATTCAAAAATGGACACGATGAGTGGAGAAAAAACTATAAAATAGATTTCGAGAGATGGTCAGTCTCGACTGTACTGGTACATATATCGTTGGACCGTTTTCACCCTTGAAGATTATTCGGCACTTTTCTTCTTTCAAAACTCTTAAAACTTGGTCGATATCATTCATAGCCAGTCTTTCCGTATTCTGCTTTTTCTCGAAGAAGATTACATTCTCGTCGAGATTTTTATGGCTTTTTCCGATTTTTTGGGTCGAGCGCTCGTGATAGGGAAAATCAGACTCATTGTATTGCACTGATCCACACAAATAGTAGAAACATACAATGCAGTACCTGGTCCGTTGTCACACAGCTCCCCATTTTGCCACTTTAAAATGTTGTGAAGCACACGACACAACACATCTTCGCGTCTCTCCAGATCCAAAGGACACTCAAGCCAATAGCTCAATGGACGTCCCACTTAGGGCTGCGTATCTTCTAAATCAGTGGGTAAAGGCAATGCACAAAGGTCAGTTTAGGTTAAAAAACC
>JXOV01009860.1:0-24957 GCA_001014945.1 Clogmia albipunctata | reverse complement strand
TTTGGCGTGGCACCGATTGTGGTGAAGCTGGCAGAGAGCCGATTGCAACTCTATGGACACATTATGAGGCGACCAGCGGAGCATATGGTGAGGAAAACCCTTGAAATCGACGAGCTGCCGAGGAGACCAGGCAGACCGAAAACAACGTGGATGGCGAGGGTCCGGAGAGACATGAAGGCGGAAAATCAAGACGAAAACACTACACAGGATTGGAAAAAATGAAAGCTGCGTACTAGGAAAACCGACCCCAAATAAATACGGGATAACGGATCGGAAGAAAAAGAAGAATATGCTTAAAACTTATTTTGAAACAGGACGTGATTATGAAAATTTTAGATTTCTGTCCTGATTATTTTATAATTTAATTTGATATGGTTTTATAAAAGTATGCCTTAAAGATAACTTTAGGGCAAACCACTTTGGACTTTTCCTAAAATTATCATAAAAGACCTTTTTAAAATAAAAAATAAAAATTTGCCGCATAAAATATTTATTTTTTAAAAAAGAAATTCGCGTAAAATTGTTTATCATATGTGTTTCTTATTTGAATCGCTTAATGTGCGAATAAGAATTTTTTCGTACTTGCAAATTAGTTCAAATGAAAGTTGTTTTTTTTTTACTTCATTACCTTTGAAACTTATTTAATTTAATTTTTCATCAAATATTTCAAACAGTTTTCCATAAATCGTTTTTTGGAGTAGATGAGGCTTTGAAGGTCATATATCCTAATTAAAATTTGTAATCACAGTTTTTGACACATTTTTTGTTTAATATACTTTTTAAAATCAGGATTTATAAATGAAAAACTTTAAACCAAAAAAATCTTGGTATCGTACAAAAATATTATTCAAATAGTAAACCCTATAAATTGACTTATATTAATATGTAACAAATATAACTATTGGAACTATTAATGAAAACTACATTACAATGAAAGATATTGTCTTGATAAAGTAAGGAAATTGACCCACTCTAGGTGTAAAGCTTCGTATGGGACAACCTAATAAAACCGAAAATTCTTTTATATAATTTCAAAACTATTTAGTTCATGAAGTAATAATTCTAAAAAAGATTTTAAAAAATAACTTTTCATGTATCTCTGGATGCTAAGTAATATCGAAATTACAATAACAAACTAATTTTTGAGGTGATTACGGAATGTGGCCATTTCAAAGATAAATAAGTTATCAAAAGATCAGACAATTTATCAGTTAAATTATGTCTGATGGTTATATTGAAAAGTTATACAAAATATTCTCTGGTACTATTCACTTTAAATAAAGGATGATATTTTTTTCTATTTCTAATGACTGATAAACCCGAATAAATTACTTGTTTGCAAAGAAGACTGTTGTTATTTGACCAATAAAACTCGAATAATTGCATTAGTCAATATTTCTATAATTTGTTTGTTTCATAAATTATTAAATTTCAAGGTTCTTAAGCATAATACAAATGTAGTAGAAGCTCCGCTTTCCGTATTCGCGATTTCGTTATTCATGGGTGTAGAAATTGGTACCAATTCCACTATTCGAAAATCTTATCGGCATTTCTTTTCATTCAAAATCATATTGAATAATATGGAATGTTTCCTGACTTAAATGTGAGGAAATGATGGAATTTGAAAAGGCTTCGTAATCTTCAAAGATTTATTAGAAGTACAATTTTTTTTTTAAATTAATAATAGAAATTGAAATGAATTGCTGGAACTTTCACATCCAATTTTTTAAAATGGCAAGTTAGAATAAATGAACATTTTTAAAGCAACAAGGGTTGCAGCTTAACCTTAAATTTCCTAAGCGGGCTTTTAGGCACGCTATCTTTTGGAAGGTGTAAAATATACAATTTCATTATTAAATGGTTTTTTTTATAGATTCATACTTCTGAAAATTATCCTTATTTATTGTCAATTCGAGTTTAGTTGATGTTCCAGTTTTCGGATTTTATTTCAAAATTAAGTTGTAATTCGTATGCAATTTTTTAAATATTTGGACTAAATTTTATCACTAATGGTGGGTTCTTAAACTATTTAGAGGTGATATTTTAACCTGTTTTTCTTATTTCTGATAAAAACCTAAATCTTATAAATAATAAATCGAATACTGAAGAAAATCCATGATGTGTCTTTTTAGAGTGACTCTTTTAAATAGATAATTTTCATTTGCACTTGATTTATTATAATAATAATTGCAAATATATAAGTTTGCATTCTAGTACGACCCTTTCTTACTATATGTTTAATTGCAATCAGTATTTTTTTCTCTTTAAAGCCAGTAATTTCAATTATTTCTTTATAGAAAGAAAAAATTAAACGAACAAAAGTGTTTGAATATGCATTCAAATGAACACACCATATTAAATTCTTACATATATAATAACCTACCTCTGACACAAACACTGCAACCGAAGTGCAGAATCCGGCAATCATCACGTAATAGGTCATGATCAAATCACCATTCTTCAGCTGCCTCTCGGTTCCTCCCAAATTATTGGGACAGATTTCTGCGTTGGGGAGGTCCTGGAGCAGTTTGTATTTAACTATTCCAGATTCAACCATGTGCAGCAGCTCATTATCAAAGAGCCTTTGATAGGGCGAGTTGTTCGGATAAGCAAAAGTTCGGCGACGCTTCAGAAAAGGCGTTTTTGCCACGGCAAAGGGACAATGGATTTTCTCATTGTCCACACTCAACTTCTTGCGCTGTTTGTAATCGTTGTAAATCAAATGACTGATTGCTGGCTTGTCCCTCACAAATACTTTATTCATCTTCTCCACGTCAGTGGTCGCAATTTCGCTGTCATTCAGTTTTTCGGTGAAGGTTGCCAAATTCTTTTGAACCAAGACACTTAAAAATGTCAACGATTCATTGTTCTGGAAAGATAAATAATAGGAGAAAATATTCATTGTTTCCTAAAAAACAGCTGGTTTTACACCCGAAAAGAACTAGATTTTTATTGCAGTCTTCTTAAAGCATAGGAAAAGCGACTTTAAAAATCTTTAGCGGTTATCATGGTCACATGGTAAGACCTATGGAAATGGAATTTTCAGTGAATAAAAATTGTATGATAAATACTTTAGAAGATTACCTTAAACAATAGCAGATTCTACTTTATTGAAAATTTTATATTTTTATTATTTTATAACCAAATTCTAAATTCTATGACTATTTTTTAAATTAGTACACATTTTATTTGAATTTTCATTTCAAAATTATAATTTCAGGTAATTGTTTCTTTATAATTTTTATTTTTTTTTACGTTAATTTAAGTTGAATGTCATCGCTGAAAAACAATGCTTAATTTTTTAAAGGCATTTCACTCACATCGCTTTCTCGAAAAAAAAAATTCCAAAAGATAAGATTTCTTATACAAAATAGGACACCATTGTATTCAGGCTAAACTTACATAAAATATTTTTAAACAAACATATCGAAAATTTTTACGATACCCGATACCAAATAGTTTAAATACAAAAAATTTGTAATTTTACGAATTTTACTTTGCTAAGCATTCTTAATGTTAAAACAATGTATGGAGTATGGACGATTTGTAGGGAATTTGTTGATCTCTAAAATAGTATTCTTCGGGTTAAATACGTCGAACGGTTTGTTAGCTACGCCGCGTAATAGCCTAAAAACCCCCTATGCCAGAAAATATTACCCGAAATTGTGACTTTATTAGTTGTTCTATTGTTCCAATAATACTATCCAGCGATGCACAAAGAGGACAGTTTTCGATAGTCATCATTATTTTATCTTAATTCGAAATTTTTGTATAGTTTTTTTAATTTTTTGAAATCAGGGCTTTTAGACTTTCAATCAGAGCTACTAGTGGCCTGCTACGACATAGCGACTCATTTTTTTAGAATTCTTGAAATATTCGGAATATCTAACTATCCTCATCATAAGATTATTTGAAAAAAAACCCCATAGTGGAGAAAAGCAGGGTGCGTTTACAGCACTGACCAATGAAACAAGTGCGTTTATACGTTTTTTCAAATTTTCGCGAAACATATAATTACAATTATTTATTGCATACATTTTTTATTTGTTATGAGTAATATTGTGAGTAAATTTGAACTCCTGCGACATCTGGTTTCAGAGATATAAAGGAATCGTGGTTTGTTTATAGATCTAACTCGCGCTGTATTATATTTCAATTTAAATTTAAATTTTTTACCATTCAATGACCAAACGTAAAGTTTTTCTTAATCAATGGTTCTTGTGTTTAATGTGGTTTAAAAAATGAATGCTATTACTAGTATGCTAATGTTATGGCTCTCTATGTCCATTCATATCATATCACCATCCAAACTCATTTCATTTGTTTTATTGAATTTTAGTCGTGTTTAATTAGGGTCCATTTTTCTCACACGTTATTTAAATTACTTTCAAATCATTTTTGTGTCTGTTTGTAAGTAAAATAACTTGTTTTTAAAATTTAATGATAAAATCACATATACATACTAATAAATTATTTAAGTAGCTACTTATGTGAAAACGGGATATGTATGTTTTTTTAAAAAAAAAATAATATACTATAATTTACCAACTAGAATAAATATTGAAATTACATATTTACAAACTGATTTGGTCGGATTCACCTCGCCATTAAATATTTCAATAATTCAATGTAAATTTAAAATTTAAAACTGAGTTTGGAAATTTTGATATGTAACCATGTATATATTTTAAATGTTTATTCTAATAAAATGAATTTTATATAAAAATAAAAGAATTTGTTCTAAATACGAGTAACATTTTTTAATATAATATTTTTCAATATTTGTTATAACAAAAAATCACTTGAAATTAATGCCAAAATAAACCACACACTTTAAAAGTGAATTACAGATAATGTTGCAATAAATTAAGTTTTGCAATAAAATATAAATTCGTCAATTTTGGCAAATTGTGTGACTTCGAAATAGCCACTGAAGTAAAAATACTCGTTGTAATATTGCGTAATCATAATAGAGGATTTCCACAAAAATTATCAAATTTTACACTTATTCCAATATTAAAGGAATTAAATTATAATTCCGAGAAATTTTGATTATGAATTCAAATAAATTTTAATTTGTTGATTTTTTTATAAAATGCATAAAAAGCACTTTATCTTATGTTTATGGTGCGTCTAAAATTTTTAAAACTTTTTGAAACAGTTATAAGGTTTTCCCAACCTCTTTTGCTACTTTATATTGATATTTTCCAATGTAAATCAAATACATTCCGATGAGTATCATTTTCACATAATTATTTTTTTATAATTTAAAAGAGAAATTAAATACCAAACGGATAATACTGACAAACGTTTTATTTAGACAAAATGCCTAGGAAGGGAACGGATTTTAATATGCTTCTAACAAATATTTTGAAAATTAATCGAGACAATCGGCTTATAGGGACAAACCTTTCCGGTCTCGAAGTTTTTGGTTTTAATAAGCTTCTTAAATTGATAAAAAAATTTAAAAAAAATGAATTTCCAAATACGGCCTACTTTTAAAATACAGTGAGATAAATTAGAAAAATAACATTTGATATGCGAAAAAACTAATTAACTGAGGTATCAATAAAAGTTATTTAAATTTCACTTTGGAATTTTAGTGTAATCGCACAAAGTCTTGCAAAAAAAACTTTGTGGCACGACAATATATGATTTTTCAAATCATTTAAACTCACATTTTTTATCACGTATTCCACTCCACTGCCTCTGTGGGCCACAAAACTCTTCTGCTTCTTTGATATATCTTCCACAGTATTGATTGGCAAGGTGAACTTGGACAGTGTCAAGAAGGCTGTTAAATTAGCCGTGTAGAAGGAGGTTAAGATGGTGATGAAAATCCACCAAGTGGCGAAGAGAAGTCTGGTTGAGTCTCCTAGGGGAGATAAAGTGGAGCCTTGTTTCATGAGGGCTCCGTAGACGAACCAGATGCAGTGGGGCAGACTGTAAATCTGCTGGTCCTTGTCTTTTGTCAATTTCATCCTCAAGACCAGGAGAAAATAGATGATAGGTCCGACAAGAACTAGAGAAACTAGGATAAGAATCCACACTTCCATTTCAAATGGTGCCAAAAGTCCAGAACCAGTGGCAGATTCTGATGGACGAAGCATCAGCATCATGAACTCTCCTTCATCGAGAGTCGTTGTAGAATAGTAAATCTGATCTCGAGCATCGGATAAAATGGGCAAAAAAGATACTGCAATATCTGCAGAATCATTAGCCAAGACTTCCAAGATGCTGCCTTCTCTATCAGTTGTAGAGCCAAAGATGTTCTTATTTGGACGAACAATTTCGTAGGTGAAATTGAATTTCTCCATTAGAAACTCCAAAAGCTCAAAGGCAACACCCTTCATCGTGGAATTCCCATCAGAGTAGCTCAGGGGATAGTCCTCCAAATAAGTGACCCTCAAAACTTTTCCATCCAGAAGATTCTTCGCTTCATCCATCCATTTTGTCGAGTTATCCTCACTTGTCGTTGCATTAATAATGAAATCGTTTAATTGCGGAATTGGCCATTCCGAAATCGTATCATTCTCAATTGTTTCTGAAATCAAGTCAATCCCTTCCATCTTTTACTGCGCTTCACTTTAATTAACCCGCTGAACTTCACCGTTAAATCGGAGCCCCGAACCAATCCAGGTCAAAGATTGCAGCCTACTGCCAATGCCAAGCCCCGACCCAACACGACATCAGGTCTAATCTCTTGTTTGATCAAAGCCAGCGATGCCCAATTACACATACTGACAACGTCATTAAAGGGGTGAGAGCCTCTCATCCCACCCCACGACTGTCTCACTTCGTGAAATATTAATTCAACCCCCTATCGATTCGATGCTACAATCATATTACAGTCAAATGTTATTGTAAGGCAAGTACACTCCGGTACACTCTTTTATTACTGAAATTCCAGAAAATTAATTTTATTCTTATTATAAATTCATTAAATATTTTTCGTATAAAAATATTTAATTTATTATCTAAATTTATCTAATTTTTCCCATTGAAATCATTAATTGTAGGTTTTTAGTCAAAACATCTCTGTTACGAAGCAAACAACTAATATCTCAGACAAAACAAATTTTTCCCCACTGCACTGAGGCAATCCTATATTTCAAAAGCAAACAGTAGAGTAAAAAAAAATATCGGCCACGTTTTTCGAATTTTTCTAAATAAAGCCTTTAGTAATAAACTTCTGTAAGTCTCCAAGAATAGTATTTAAAAATTTTAACTAGGAATTGCCACCTATATTTCTAATGACAATTTATATAAAACTGTTTAAGATATTCTTAGAAAAATTAATAATTCTATTTATGAATATTATAAGGTAAATTACACAATAACAAAATATTTTTAATTAATTGTTACGAAAAAATTTAAAAACATTCCTTCTCGCAATTACAATATGAGAACTTATTTGAAAAAGTCATTCAAACCCATTTTTTTAAAGTTCCAATTTAATGAGCTTCTTTTTAATTAAAAGTAAGTTTTTTATGATAATTTTAAGTAAATTGCAAATTGATTAACCCATACCTAAACTTTAGTTCTTAAACCATATATAAGACACTCCTTAATTTAGAGTAGGCACACGAAGCTATCGTACAATTTTTGTTACATATATTAATGCAGACTGTTACTACTGATATCCTATTATATAAATATATCGAATTATTTATAAACTAACACAAATAGGACAAAAATCTCAAATTTTAACAATCAATGACTATTTGAAGGCATTTTAAACATATGCTGCACGGTATGCCGTTAAATTTCTAGACCCCTTAGGAAACTTAAATTTCTTACATATCCAAATCTTAAATAACTCAATACCTATTGAATCCATTAGGTTATGCATTTATAAAACCTATGTGAAGGTCCCAGTTTCTGTATATTCGAAGGTTGTGATTTTATCCCTTATTGAGTTCTTAGGCTTCTGGTGTGAAGGTTACTATTGATATTCTATTATACAGCCCACTGTTTACAAACAGAAATACTATGTTTAAAATGCCGGTTGTATCAATTACAAAATTTGAATTATGAAAAAGTCTTCTAAAAATTAGGATCCAGGTAAACAGTCTCAAGTGGGACGATCTAATAGTATTCATATTCTCATTTATTTACAAAAACACACACATTTGTTTGATATTTAACATATTTATTATAACAGATTAAAAATATAGATTGTTATTTTACATTTACATGTATTGATTACATTTAATTTGGTTCAGACACTGTTCAAGATCTCGTATTGTTCCAATCCTAGTCTTGGCTTTGGGGAGATTGTCGGCGCCATTTTTAAAGTTGTAGAAATTAAGTCCCAAAATTCCGGTTATCACAGTAAAGTAGCAGCTTGTTTGTTATCTTTAAATAGATTTGTATATTATGAAAACTATTATGAATCAATAATAAAAAAAATACTTACTCAATAAATTAATTAGGCACACAAAATCAGAACTATAGAAATCACTAGCATTTGAGTGGACAAGTGTTTCAAAAATTGAACAGTTTGTTTTAACACACTTGACACACGATCTCTTAAAATAGACATTTTTCTTTTTTAGCGTTATTTGAACTGTAATGATCGTAATCGAAAGTTGGTATGATTGGGAATTGGGTCTCCAATGCCAATTTATATGATTTTTAGAAAATACAATTTCGACATCTTAAGAAATGATAATTTGGGAGGTCAATATCATTTGTGTTACCAAAAGTTATGAAATTTGTCTTTTTTATTATTGCAATAATTTTTTTGATAATCGTATGATCTTGCAATTATTTTAATATTACAAAAAGTATCCTCTTAAAACGCTCCTTAATAATAAAAGGGATTTATCACAATTTAAAAAAAATTAACTCCAGTAAAATATAATTTTTTGGCAGACAAACCAAACACCTCAGGCCCCCCTGGGGTGTTTGTACAGTTGTATTGTACAGTTTTTAATACAGGCTGTTATAAGGGATATACCACAGCTCAGTAATGTACTTTTGGCTGGTCTTTGGTTGGAAGACATCCAGTAATTTTATGTGGAAAGTGTGAATTTTTGAATTGATTAATTTGTTGTTCTTATGAAGATGTAATTGGAACGAAAAAACATAGAAGCTTTTGGTAGTGATTGGATTTAAATACAAGGAACGTAACGTAAATTTCAGTATGAAATAAAATAATTACTTTTATCAAATATAGTGTGTTGTCATTTTAACCTTTTCTAATTTGTATCTGCATAAAAACGTTTTATTTCCCATTTGTATTTTAATTTGAAGAGATAAAAATCAAAACTGATATGATTTCGAGATATGTATATTAAAAATAATTGCTCTAACATATTCATAAATTTAATAACTTTAAAAGTTAATTAGTTACCGCAAAAACATATTTTGAAAAAATGTAAATGTGTAAGTAAAATGATTTAAACCAAAAGAAAAATAAAAGATGTTACGAAAAACAACCAAGAATTTCTGAGTCAGACTGAAATTAGATGTAAATCAATGTCATTGTTTGGACGCATGGACACATGTAAATACCTCTCATTAAATGTGAGTGTGAAAGTGCTGAATATTTCAAGCTCATTGGTTGTTGTTGATTAATATGAGTTTCTGATGTCTCGTTGTCACCTTATTTAATAAATAATTATTTGACCGAATATATTTACGGGTGTTGATTCAAAAGTAATAAATCAATTGGTGTACAGGGTGTTCCTAATTTCTCATCCATAGAAATTGTAGTTTAATAACGATCTATAATATTTGTTTACGTAATGTTATGAAAAGAAATACTTTCCCGGGCGAATAAAGAAGTTCGTGTACTACGTTTTGTGTAATTCCTAATATTTTTAACATGTTGCATCAGTTTTACATAACCAATAAGTACAAGATACTAGCATTAATTATTTATATATCTAGAAACATGTTATATTTTCATAAGATGGAACCAAACTCTATAAGGACACCTTTATATTTAAATCAATATTAATTGAAATTTATTTCAAATAGTACGAGTATATGGTGATGAGCGCATCTCCAATGACAGTGATTATGGTCTTACTCAGCAATTACTTTTCCATCGGAATTCTTTCCCGTTCTTCAGATCTCTTGGACCAGGAATTCGATAAAATTGCATAATTATTCTTCATCGCGCTGAAGAGCGATTATTCAATATATTAATTATTTGTATTTGGGTAGTCTATTCTCGGCCGTAAATAATTTAACAGATAACTGTCCGCCACGAGTTTAATTTACACACACACACACAGAATTTTTGACTAAATTCATTAAAGCCCTCTTTCAGAACCCAACTAAATTTACTCGATCGATGTGATCGGGACAGTCGGCGACTGAAAAGGTAAGGTAATCCGGTGTAATGTCTTTACCGTAAGTATATAAATGTAATTTTATTTACTTTTTTCATTATTGTTGCTTAAAACTTATATTATGACAGTCAAATTTGCTCTGTTAAAGTTGTTATTATAGCACAAGTGCTTTGAGGAACTCTTTAAAGCACTAGTGCTTTTGGTATTATTAAAGTGTGGCCTCCAAGAAAAAAATCCATTAAATTTATATAGTCGTCAGTTTTGATGGATGTGACTTACCTGTGATTTGCCATTAACGGTTTTTTTCTTCAAATAAAACACTGAAAACTCTGAACTACGATTAGTTAAAGAGGGATGGAAAATATTCAAAAATTTAAGTTTAGAGCCGCAACTTTTTAATAAAACGATTATTTTTTTATTTTTGTGTGAATTTAAAAATGCATAAATTTTTGTATAAAACAATATAAAATAAACCACCTATCGGAAATTTTGTATAAAACACGGTCGATAAGCATTATTAAACACTCGAGCCTTCTTTAAGGCACTTGCTGCGCTCGTGGTTTAAAACAACCCTTGTGTTTTATATAAGCCATTATACAACACAAGAGTTGTTTTAATTTCTTTTTGTCCTAGTTGTATAAATATCTATTATAATAAGGTTCTTAAGTTCAACTTTTGTATTAATAACAACTTAATTAAAGTATTCATTTATAATTAAAATTCTCTTTACTAAGCCTTCTAAATATTCAAATATTTTAGAAATTAAATGAATAAATCTTTTTAATAATACTAAAACTAAACTTGTAGTTCCTTTTTGAAAACCATCCACCCTGTAAGGACAAGCGAGTCAACATTATTAAAGTCATTATAAGTGAAAAACTTCCCCCATTAATGTTGAGTTATTTTGATACAGAATGGTCAATATTATCATGTCATTTCTAAAATTATTATTTATAATTTTATTCATTTCGGATAAATAAAACTGCTAAGACTGTACTTCTTTTTTAAGCCTAACAGATTATATATATTTGAGTTTAATATTACATTTTGCTTTCTAAATGAAAAATTCATATCATAAAAATAAAAGAAACTTCTCTCATAAATTCCCGGTCTATATGGCAATTAATGTCAAGGCTGTCAACATTATAAAGGAAAGCGATTTGTATTCCTGTAACATAAATAATTAAATATTTTAAACTGTCAGTTAAACTGATAAATTTCCAAATTAAAATAAGCAGTCTCATTCAACTTTAACATATGTGTATATTGTTAAGCTTTTATTGGGAGACTGACTGATATAAAAAAAATTAAAATGTTTTTAACATTGAAATAAGTTTAACAGAATATATAATTAACAAAGACTTTTTCTGTTTCTGTGCTTATTAGTAATGCATGAACCCTTGTATAAAAGATTGATTGGCTGGTTACTATTTTAAAAGTCGTATATTACACGATATTTCTTAATATTTTGAATTGTTGTTGTAGGTATATTATCGACAAAGTCGTGTAAATATAAACTTCCAATAATAAATGGGTTATACTCTTATTTTAACATACCTTTATAAAAGCGTTAATCATATAATTAGACATTAAAATTTATAAATTGTTTCACATATAATACTAAGAATGTGTATACTTCGCTTTCAAATAGGTAATTTTTATTTAAAAGTTTGAAAAAAATTATTTCTGTTTTGTTTTTTAGAATTATTAATTTTTTTACGACAATGATTCGATGACAAACAAATATCCCAGGAAAAATGGAGAGCTCTTGTTGATCTTACTGTGATGTTTCATTTTCAACATACGTCTCTATATTCATTTATGAAGCACACAAATCAATTTCATTATTCAAGGACAAAATCGAAATCAACCACTATTGGGTATATGATTGCAATGTTTCGTTATTGTTTTGAACTGTACAAATACAATAAATACAAAAATGAAGTTACAAAAGTCTCTAGAAAAAGAAACAGTCCTTTCTTAAGAATCAAATTTTCTTTTTAGTTTTTGATTTGTACAGAATTATACGAATTTTCGGTAAGAATCATAAATTTTATTTGAATCTTGTTCAAAATTGAGAAACCTATGTTTTCAAGAAATGAAAAAAAAAATTAATTTCATCGATATGTAAATAAATTATTTTTGTAATCACTCCATATCACAATAGACGTTATTTCTACACAAATTATGTTATATAGAGTGAACTGCGTATTTCTATGTATTTAATTGAAATAATTACAACCTTATTTATAGATATTAATTGTTGTATACTCGCTTAGTTCAGAATCAGAAATAATTTTTATGTCTTTACAAAGGAGTTACCTATTTGTAATCAAAATGATTGAATGTTTTTCTAGTACTCCAACACGCAAAGTGATAATTCAATTACAAAACACATTCTTTTAGACCTTTTAAAACTATAAATAAAACATAGAATTAAACACCTGTGAATTTTAGAAAAATATACATATCTCATAGTAGAGTGGTAACATTCTTGACTGTCTCTTCGGAAACCGTGGGTTAAGATTGACTGAATCTTGTTCAACTTGTCTAGGTGCTATTAATTAACAAATTAAATAATACACTTAAAACAGACAGTCATGAAAAGTCTTAACCCATAGATAAATGTTGAGACTTCCCATCTTCCTTAAGGAAATTATAAGGGAAAATTTATTCTGGCTGGGTAAATTTTATGTCCGTCAACACTGATTGTACCTAAATGCCTGCTAACTTTGAGAAGCGTTAAAATTCACAAGTACTTTTTATTTATTAAAAATGGTAACAAGTATAATTACGAATTATGAAATAATTGCTTTTATCCTCGAATTTACCGTTTGGATCGCAATATGCCAATCATTTTTAAGATTTCTTAAAATGAAATTGAATGATAACAAGAAAGTTAAATAAATTTTAATTAGATTTTTTAATGAAAAAGTTCTCTATAATTCAATATTCATTAATTAAACTTTAATCCATCACCGTCCGATAAGTTGTGTAAATTTTGCTTTTAATAAGGGCCAAAAGTTACATATATTATTAATCAAATATTTTCCTTTTGACTGTTTATCCCCTACTAACCCAAACCTACTTCCTTATACCATCATTCACTGATTTAACTGTCCCAATTACAAACATTGAACGTCTCCTGAAAAATGGCTAGACCTATACTGCCCTATTGTGCGGTGTCGAATGACGGGCCAAATAACTACTTTTATCCCATCATTTAACACATAAAAATTATTATTTATTATTTGATGGGTTCAAAGTAAGCTTTTGTTCACTCATAGCATCCATTCAAAATGAGTTTTTCTTCTCTAGGGAGACAAAAAACAAAAACTGTTACTTTGTCTCACGCTCACGTACTATAATAATAAAATAATGTACTGAGATTGTTTTATTAAAATTTTTGACATTTTTCGAATCAAAGACACTAGATTACAAATGTATAAAATTATGTGTACTCTACGGGTTCAATTGAATTTTGTTCATTCGAATCACTTTGAACCCTAAGTGTACAAATAACTATTAAATTTTACAATTTGCATAACATTGCCAGCCATTGTGATAGGAAGGTAGAGCTAAGGCGATAGACACGGAGGGGAGTATGGCTGCCCACTATACAACTGTTCATATGTTTCAATGATCTTATTCGTATATTTATTTATGAATAAAGGCTTCCCGAGTGGGTTCTGATCCCAATCTACCCAATTAGTAAAATGTTTTTTGTGAAAGTAATGTTATACGAGTTATAACCTATCTTGCAACTGAACTAAAATAAATAAGGAACTAAATTCATTTCATTTCGAAATTACTTACAATAAAATGAATTTATCGTTATTTGTTACATTTACGTAACAATTATTTGTAAATTCGGTTGCTTTTGAAAGAAATAACATTTATTAACTTCATGGTATTTTCAAATTGTCTGCTGTATAAAAGGTATTAAGCAACTATGAAAACTTTATAATTTTGTCGATTTTTTCTGTAATTTATTACTCACATTATTAGGATAAGTATTTATTTTGATATTGACGTAATCGGCCATGATTCTCTAATTTTATTCATGCGATCAATTTAACCCAGACAAGTTGTCCCAGAGGATTGTATTTGTGTAATTTAGTTTTAAATGAAGTATCTAAATATTTTGTTTATTCCAATTTATGTAGAAGTAATTAGAGCATTGATCGTAAAGGGACCGTGTCCAAAAATAAATTCAAATGAATACAAATATAATAGAACTGCATCTGTTATAACTTTATTTATTGTGCCATTTGAGGTTTTTACCCCAAATTACATGATTTTACCAACAGCTTCAAATAAACGCATTTCTGCAGCCTTCTTCAATGATGATACTTTACTCTTATTGGAACCAGGCGACCGATGCCGATTCTTGCCTGGAATACGATTCAATATTGAAACCAAAATGCCAGACGCAGTGATTTTGCAGCGTGACAGGGATATTAAAAATAAGCGAATTTTGACAAAAATTGAACTAAATTTTCAAGTGGCCATGGTTTTCAATAGAGATGTTGGATTTGTTTGGGGCTGTTCAGAAATCAACGAAACTGCACACGATGAAGCTTTATTAATTTATTGGTTGCGAAGTATTGAGAGTCAAGGACCAAGAATCGGAAAAATATTGCGGATTTTGGAGAACAAATCTGTTATTTCAGAATCGGATATGATTTCGAGGAAACCAGTGCAAGCCAATTTAAGTGAAATCGTCATCAGAGAGAAAAGGTGTGAAGATTTAATGTCTCACCAAACCAATATTATTAGTAAGAACTGGGCCGTTTTTGGAACTCTCATAACTTTTATGATCATTGCAATTTCAATGCTACTTAAACATATAAACATAAATGAGCACTACAAAAAGTGTATTTGTTGTAAGAAATAAAAATTTGGACTCCTAACTGATTTAAATATATTTTATTTCAAATAATATCTGTGTTGAAAAATCGGAACAATAGCAATTTACACGCTGATTTGTCTGATTAATTTTGTTACTTTTAAGCACATCTTTTGTTATACTGAAAACATATGCCTGTGTTGAATTAGATGGCTTTACGATATATATTGTGTTCTTGTTTGCTAGCGACAAAAACTGGCTCTTACGAAAAATGTCATTTCCGATATTAAAAATATATCAAACCTAATGGTATTTTCAAAATTCATTAAGGGGAAGTAAAACTACGAGAAAATTAATAGGCAACCTAGCACAATTTTTAGTTTTATGTATGCCTGCTCTTTATCATTGGGGTAAAATTATCATTATGCGGAGTGCGACAAAGATAATTTTACGTGGAATTTTTCAAATATTATATATTTTATATAAAAAAGTGTTACAGTGATCAGGTTTAGTTCAAATATGCGCCGTTTTGTTTGATAATCTGTTTCCATTTACACGGCAACTTCATAATACCCCTCTCGCAGAAACCCAAGTCATCAACGAAGTGTGTTGTCTGGCGTTGTCCTGGTGGAACACTACACCCTTCCTGTTGGCCAATTCTGGACGGTTCAATCGCCTGCTTCTAGCGGTTCAGTTGTGCGCAGTAGATGGTAGAATTAAGCGTCTGGCCATAGTGGATGATTCCCTTCCAATCCCACCAAACACACAGCAAAACCTTCCTGACAGTCAATCCCGGCTTAGCCACTATTTGGGACGATTCACCGGTCTTCGACCACGACCGTTTTCGCTTGATATTGTCGTATATGATCCATTTTTCGTCACCAGTCACCATCCGCTTCAAAAATGGGGCGAGTTCGTTCCGTTTCAGCAGCATATCGCAGGCGTTGATTCAGTCCAGAAGGTTTTTTGCGTTAAATCATGCGGCACAAAAACATAAAGCGTTTTTGTATCCAGCCTTCTGCCGATGGTTTAAAATTGTTTGGTGTCTAACTCCCACNCCATTTTTCGTCGCCAGTCACCATCCGCTTCAAAAATGGGGCGAGTTCGTTCCGTTTCAGCAGCATATCGCAGGCGTTGATTCAGTCCAGAAGGTTTTTTGCGTTAAATCATGCGGCACAAAAACATAAAGCGTTTTTGTATCCAGCCTTCTGCCGATGGTTTAAAATTGTTTGGTGTCTAACTCCCACCTCCTGGGCGATGTCACGAGATGCCACATGCCGGTCTAACTCGATGTATTCCATGATTTGATCGGTATTTGTCGTCCCAGGTCTTCCACCGGCTGCCTTATCCATGGTGTCGTTTTCACCAGCTCTGAATCGTCGTAATCATTCCTCCGCGGTTCGAAGTAATAGAATACCATCTCCTTAAACACCATTAATCTCACGGAACATTTCTCTAGCGGATTTGCTTTTAACGAAGGCACACTTTAAAATCGCGCAAATATCGACGTTAGTGAACTCCATATTTACACGTTTATAACAGTTGAACGTAATATTCAAACTAATCATGCAAAGCGTTTTATAGTTTATGCCAAGACCTTTCAAATTATGTATAGTATCGCTAGATAAAAGCTCTGTAGCGCTTTATACATAGCAGCGAAATTCAAAAGACAAAAAGGCGGAAGGGAATACAAAATTCTCTTGTGATAGTATTTGATGCCGATAGACTTCGAATCTACTTTCCCGATTTTATTGAAATTTTGGGGGTAAATGGGAAATATCTGAGTAACTGACCAGTTTTATTTTACAAACCCCTAAATGTTAAGAGTAAGCTATCCCTTATAAAATTATTTTCCACAATGTAATTTTTAAAAACATTCTAAAGTCACAAATATAGTTTGATTTTAAACAAATTTTATGCGCATTTGGAGGAGGTTGGTTAAAATATATAGTTTAATTTTTTATTCTCCTAAATGTTAATATTGAGTCTCACCTATTTTTTTAGGGAAAAGAGCTATTTTGGATATGATTAATCGATTGCAAGTGGTACTGTCAATTCCCCTTTTGTCCCATTTTTCAAGTTTTGAAAAACACATTTCATTATTACTTAATTAAAAAGAAATGCAAATTTAAGTTCATGATGCTTTTATTGCCACAACAACGGTTCATTTCTTCTTTTAATCAAAATTTCATCGCCACTGACTTATACTGTTAACTATTGCATTGTTGGACTAAGAAAATATTTGCTAAAAATAATGAAAATGTCAAGACGACGTTTACCGGGTAAATAGTAAATTATAAAGTTTCCCAAGTTGCAAATCATTTCTTATTAGTAAAACAAACACATTAGTTATTAAATAATTAATTACTTTTAATTATAATTTGAACAAAAAATATTCAAGATGTGGTATTATATTAATATGAAATGATTGCAGATTTTAATTTATTATAATTAGTTGACATAAGGCTATGAAAAACATTACCAGTAAAGTAAAAAAGAATATTATCAGATAATGATATCGGCTAACGAATAGATATTGTGCAGAATAAACAAAAATTAAACATGAAATTGTTTTAAAAAATTACCCAAAAAAAGAAATTATTTTTTTCACACCCGTATCGAAACACGCGCTTTTCGATATCCATTTGATTTTCGTAAAGTTTCACTTTATGGCACTCAGTGAAAATTTTTAATTTTTTTTCACTAGTGAAAAAAATGTCAGGAACTATCCAACAAAATTGTGTCAAAGTCTAGATTTGGCCATTGTTGCCCTTAAACTATACAAACTATTGGTATCGGCTATACCATACGACCGAGATTATGTTGCAATTTAATTAACGTTTCTTGTCGTTTCAACAGCCACCTGCATACAATTTAATGTTTTTGTTCGATTTTTGGCACATTACGTAAATATCAGAGATAAATCTGCTTAACTGTCATTTTAGTAAATTATAGTAATAGCCTTAAATTGCTTTAAATGGAAATTTATTTTACTTAAATTAAAGCAAACAAATGCTCCATGTCACAATAAAATAGGAATTTGCCTTATAACCAAGTAGTTAAGAGGAATACCAACCTCTAACGGTAACTTTACAATTTAAGATATCACTTGATACATTTGTGAAACATGTCAATTTTATAATTTTCCTTGTAGATAATGAAAATTTAATGTGAAATT
Organism: Clogmia albipunctata; assembly: GCA_001014945.1. Taxonomy (NCBI): domain Eukaryota; kingdom Metazoa; phylum Arthropoda; class Insecta; order Diptera; family Psychodidae; genus Clogmia; species Clogmia albipunctata. The sequence continues at coordinate 6,626 of JXOV01009860.1, read as the reverse complement.
GTAAAAATTTCAGTACTCATAACAGGAGTGCAAAAAACGTTTTGTCCTGCTCGGGTGTAAAGTTTTATTTTTTTAACTCGGAAACGACGAAACACTCGCCTTCGGCTCGAATGTTTCACCTTTCGTTTCACTCATTAAAAAACACTTGACATTACACCCTCGTACCACAAATAACTGTTTTCGCTTTCAAGATCAAGTATTTCTTATCGCTTACCCCATGTTTGGGGATCGTGATACATCATGCTCGCTCAATGAAGTCCTTGCATTTGACTCGGTCTTCAGCATCTTGTAGTGTCGCGTAAAAAGATGTTCCCGTTGTATTCCTGAATTGATCCGACCATTTGGTGAAAGAACACGGCCTCTTGCTCTTCAAGAAACATGGGGCTTTACTAAATCAATTTATTTATTGTCGAAATGACAAACAACAAAATGACAAAATCGTTATTTTGAAATAGAAAATAATATGCTAAGTACATGGTACTTTTAACTCTCGTGATATAAATTGGGTCTTTTGCAACCCCGAAAACTTTTTTAACCTCTGCATAATATATTATTTCAAATAATAAAGTAATAATTTATTTCGTCATTGCTGTCATCGTCCCTGCTGCTCTCAATTTATTCATTCGATCCAATCGACTCTTACAAGTTGTATCAAGTGATTTAAGAAATTTCGTTTTTACAATGAATTTTAATTATATTTTGCTAATTTTAATTTACATTGAAACTACTGGGGCACTTATTGGAAAAGGGCCATGTCCTAAACTTAATTCAAATAAATATAAAAATGAGGATACAGCGTTTGTTGAATCAATATTTATTGTGCCATTTGAAGTTTTCACTCCAAATTACATGATTTTACCAACTGCTTCAAACAATCGAATCTACGTAGCCTATTACAATAACATTATTTTCAATTTTAAAGAACTTAGAGACGATTGTCTAATTACACCTGGACTTCGATTTAATGAAGAAACCAAATTACCCGAAGCAATGATTTTACAGAGTGACAGGGATCCTAAAAAGTGTCGTATTTTATGTACCATAACACTTAATTTTCAAGTGGCGATGATACTGAAAGATGATGTTGGAATTGTTTGGGGCTGTTCACAAATCAACGAAACTATTCACGATGAAGCATTGATAGTCTATTGGTATCAACATGATCCTAGAGGTCGCAAACCAAGTATGGCGAAAGCTTTGCACCTTTTGGAGAACAAATCTGTTATAGCGGAATTGGATGCAATTGCTATTGCCTCGGTAAAAAGAGCTAATTCAAGTGAAATCATCAGCAGAGATAAAAGATGTGAAAATTTAAAGTGTAATCACACAAAAAATAATAATTTAAACTGGATTGTATTTGGCATTTTCATAGCATTTATGATCTTTGCAATTTTATTGTTACATATTTCCACAAAAGACAATTTAAAAAACCGTAACTGATATTTCGTCTACTAACTATATGAAATAAAATACTGTTTATTATATTGTTCGGTGTTGTGAATAAAAGAGTTTATAAGCATTGCATTTTTCTTTTCTTTTGTAGGATTTAAAAATATATCATTTGTTTATACGGCTCGCCGAGCGGGTGTTAGGCCCAATCTACCAAATTAATAAAATGATTTCCGTCAAAGTAATGTTATACCCGTTTCAACCTGTCTTACAACTGAACTCAAATCAATAAGGAAATAAATTCATTTCATTTCGAAATCACTTACAATAAAAATAAATTATCGTTATTTTTTACATTTGAAGCGGATTGGAGCGGATAAGTGATTTCCAGGAGGTGTAGATGGCGGGAGAGGACGGCGAATGGCAGACGACCTGGACGGACCACGAGGTGGTCGCAGGAGCTTTTGACTCCCAAGAAAAGATGTTTGGTTGACGACTATTTACAAATAGAGGACGAGGTGTGTCAAGCCTCGACTTTTATTAATAATTCAATAATATTAATATTTACAAATTAGTATTTACCATAATTTTATACAGGAGGAAAGGAGATACATTACGGGCCATGAAGGAAAGAGATGGAGAGGCAATTTGGATGTTGGGAGTTGCCTCTCAGGTCCTGGAGCTGTAGCGGGAAATGATGATCACTACACATTTATATAACAATTACATATAAATTCGGTTGATTTTTAAACAATCATATATAATAATAACTTCTAATTTTGTTTGACAAAGAAGTATCTAAATATTTTGTTTCTTCCAATTTATGTAGAAGTAATTAAGGCATTGATCGTAAAGGGACCGTGTCCAAAAATAAATGAATACAAACATAATACAACTGCATCTGTTATAACTTTATTTATTGTGCCATTTGAGGTTTTTACTCCAAATTATATGATTTTACCAACTGCTTCAAATGAGCACATTCACACAGCCTTGTTCAATGACGACTCTTTACTCTTATTGGAGACAGGAGACCGATGACGATTCATGCCTGGACTTCGATTTAATGCAGAAACCAAAATGCCAGACGCAGTGATTTTGCAGCGTGACAGGGATATTAAAAATAAGCGAATTTTGACAAAAATTGAACTAAATTTTCAAGTGGCCATGGTTTTGGATGGAGATGTTGGAGTTGTTTGGGGCTGTTAAGATCTCAACAATACTGCTCACGATGAATCATTGATAATTTATTGGTTACAACGTGTTGAGAGTCACCGTCCAAGTATTGCAAAAATATTGCAGATTTTGAAGAACAGATCTGTTATTTCGGAATCGGATATAATTTTAAGGAAATCAGAGCGTATAGAAAATTTAAGCGCAATCGCCATCAGAGAGAAAAGACGTGAAGATTTAATATCTCATCAAACCAATTTTTGGAATTCTCATAACTTTTATGATCATTGCGATTTCAATTCTACTTAAACATATATACACAAATGTGAATTACAAAAAGTGTATTTGTTGTAAGAAATAATAATTTGGACTACTAACGAATTTTATTTAATAGTTTTTTTTATTGTACTGTTTAATAATCCGCAGCTTATAACAGGATTCGATTACATGAAAACCAATACATTTTGCGAATATTCTTCTAAAAATACAGTTTCAGCTTAACTAGCTCTTCAAACAATTCGATAACAACTAGACTACACACAGCCGGACCCCATCTACTATCTAAATCGAAATTATTTTTTTCCAATAACATTTGTATTGAAATATCTTAGCAACTAAATGTTGATTCGTAACAGAATTTTTAAATATACAAATCCATAACTATAATCTGATATGAATAACAGAAAGTTACTTATTTATTTCATTTAAAACACTTGATCCAAGTATTCTAACACATTTAAGCCTATGTTATATATTTTATAAGAGGTATTTTGCAGCTAAGGAAACTATGTAATTTTTATGAAATTTACATATAAAATAAATGTTTTGTATTATATAAATTGAATATATGAGTGTCTTAATCATGCTGATGTCCCTATGACTGATAGAACAGTTTTAACTTGTATATTATTGTTGTAGACTCGAGGAACAGGGAGCTTACTGAAACTGACCTGCGGAATGGTGTGGTTTTTCGTTTTTACGCAAAATTGATCCAAGTATTTGTGAATCTGTAATGTTATACTCATAGAGTTGTAATTTGTTTTACTTTGTATAGTAAATTCAGCTTCTTTTGGTTCCAGAGATATCAAGAATAAACAAGTGCGGCTATAACTTTAATTCACACTGTATTTTATTTTAGGACTACAATATTAATGACTTGTTTAGTCTGACCCGTCAATACATTGTTAATAAAATAAATAGAAAAAATCCAAAACCGATCCAGTTTCGAAACTGAAAATCTGATCTGAAATTACATTTTAAATTTTCGCATCTTTTCTCTCTTAAGATTATTTCACTTGGATTATTGGCTTTATCGTATGGGTCACTGACAATTAAATCAGTTTCTGATAATGCAGAATTATTTCCCAATAGCTCTAATCCTTTCGATACAAATTGATACTTTTCGTCTCCCCATAAATATTTAGATTTCGAATAAATTATCACAGCTTCATCATGTACAGTTTTGTTGATTTCTGAACAGCCCCAAACCATTCCAATATCGTCTTTCATAACCATAGCTATTTCAAAGTTTAATTTTGGATTACAAATAATACGTCTCTTTGTCTTATCCATGTTAAAGAGACCAATCATTGCTTCTGGCATTTTGGTTTCTTCATTAAACCGTAGTCCCGGATTATGAATACATTCGTCACCTCGTTCATAAAATCTTAAAGTATTGCCTTTGAAAAAATCTACAGTTAACCGTTTATTAGATGCAGTAGGTAGAACAAAGTAATTGGGAGTGAATTCATCAAAAGGCACAATGAACAAAGCACTTAAATGATAGTTTTTAAATTTAAATGCATTTGAATTTACTTTCGGACACGGCCCCTTTACAACTTGGGCCTCTGTTTTTGCGGCAAAACTTAAAAATAACAAAATAAGGATGAAATTCATTGCAAAAATTGAAAAGTAACAAATTTAGTCATTCGACAAAACTTGTCTGGGTCAATTCGATCGAAAGAATGAATTCTCAGAAACAATTACAAATTTCAATTTTGACGTCAGAAAGTGACTAAAGTATAGTTCCCGTGAGAGAATAAAATAATTTACTCCGCACTCTGGAGAATTAACGAAAAAGAGAAAAAATCTCTTTTCGACTAAACCTGTACAAAAAGGTAATATTCACATTGTATTAGGTAATAAATGGAATATGTATAAACCAATTCGTCGTCTTTACAGTTCCTTATTTTTAAGAAGTAGAAAAGATGCGCCCGTGTCGGTATCATACAAATTGTAATGATAATTATTACTAAATAATAATAAATAATAATGAAATAATGTTGATAATAATACTAATATTGAATTATAGAATAAGACAAACCCTGAATTGAACTTAACGAAAGAACACGTGCCTTAATTCCCTCTCCAATGTTTTGATTAATAGGGATCCGTTGGAACTCGACAAAATTGCCCGCGCTCCATATAAAAAAGAATGGCTTGTACTTTTTCCAGCCCACCCCCGATTTAAATATTATTGTGACTGGAAATTTCATACAAATTTTTAATCCAATTCAAAAACAATCAAAGTAACCAACGTTAATCATTTACAGAATTGGCGATTTCTACACATTTGATTACAACAAAATGTCGTCTTAAAAGGTCATTTGATTTTCAAATTGAAATTTGGTCTTTCAAAAAAGGTTGAGACAGAATCCGGAAGATGTGTCCTAAATAATGGCAGCTATCACATTTTTAGTGAATCTTTTTTAAATTTTGAGATTTACAAAATTTTGATTTAAAACCATTGATTTGTGTAATGGTATGTAATGTAATGGTGTAATGGTTTCAAGTAAAATATATTAGAATTCCAGTAAACAGTGGACGCCGCTTGGAAAAGTGTATTTATTAAATAATAATTGTCAATATATGTTTATCTTGTAAAATTTAAAAAATAGTTCAATCCTCAATGATGTGTACATTAATTGTGTCTTGTCAACCAAACAAATTTGAGCCTTAATTCTTACCGGTAAAAATGATTGAAAAGAAATGAATATAAAAAAACGCATTGAATTAAGCAATCTATTTTACAATTAAATATGATTCTGTTGTAGTGATGAATATATTGATATCCAAAAAATTTACAACAGAGTGACGTGTAAACCATTGCGGTGCCATCATAACGGCAAAAACAAGCATGCGAGGAGACGATTTTTTGCGGTTTTTCCTACCCTTTTCACTATTTGAGTCGATTAAATAAGCGTAGGGCACATGGTCAAGATTGGTGTGAATAAAAGTATACACAAGACTGAGTTGTCGTTACTTGCATTTGTTCTTGCAACTCTTTGTATTAGTGATCTCGGTCACATAATGGCCCTATAAAGCGATGGGTTTGGCTCCATTAAGCGATGAATTTTTAATGTATTTATATACGGCCGATCCGGTCCTACCCATTTTGGCCCAATAAAGTGATTGTTCCTATCTCTTTTTCACATTTGAAAAAATATGTGGCGCTCGGTTGGTTTGTATGAAATTGACTCGGGCACTCATTAATAAGTGTAAGCCGCCTAGTCAATTTCATGGGAATTACTCGGGCCCCGTATAATGTAGTGTATAGGACCCGAGCGCCCGACTCGGTGGCGCAGCTTATTCTTTTAGTTCAACAAAGCAATAGTTAACAATATAAGTTTGTGGCGTTGAAATTATTGGAATTTCCCATATGAAAATTTACACTTTCAGAGGGTGCAGCTTTTCTTTGTAATTTCATTAGTTATATATGTAACCTATTAAAAGTCAAATTATAGGGTTTACCTACTTTAGTATTATTTTTATGCTATAATTAGTAAGTACGTAAATCGAAAATTTTCTACCTTTTCAGTTTTTTTGCCTATAAATCCCGATTAGGCCAAGCCAGGATTAGAAAAATTTGTGGAATTATAGCGAAAGAGAGAAAGATGTGCAGGTATCGAATAAAAATCTAGTATCCACACTTTTTCAATAAACTGCTAAAATTAATACTGCAAAGTGTTTAATGAAAATTAATTGAACTTTTATGTAAAGTTTATTAATATAAACGAAGAATAAAGAAATACTTTCTTATTTCAAATAAAACACCATTGAATATG
>JXOV01009857.1:0-17381 GCA_001014945.1 Clogmia albipunctata | reverse complement strand
ACACGTTGTTTAAATAACTATTATTAAATAAATATTTAAAATAACATATCGTAAAATTTGTTATTATATTCTTGTTTTGATAGAACTTTATCATTATAATATTATTCAGTGATTTCTGTGTAAAAACCTAAACATTAATTAGTCATTATATTGTCTCCATAATTTTCGATAGCATTCATAATTGAGCAGCACGACATTCAGGATTTAATTAAACACTTGGCATCATCCAATCGGTTTGCGTTTCCCATTTTTATTGACGATTGGATTGTGTGCCATAAAATTACAAAGCAATCAAGTTAATATTTGATCTGTCTCCTTTTCATTCCATGGGACGAACGAACAAACAACAAAAAAATAGTACAAACAGCTTCAGCCAGTGGTGGGCAGTACAGCTGGTTACACGGGGACCAGGAATGAGGTGCCGAATCACCTGGCCAATTTGGCTTATAACCAGCAGCAGATTGGTGCCATTCAGCAGAACGGAGTTGGGTCAAGCGTTGGCTCGATAAAGGTGAGCTGGAATTGGATTTATGGCCAATTAATTGGAAATTTGCTGACCAATTTGAATCCTCTCCCCTTCCGCTCTCACACCCTTTAGGTCAATCCGTACGTGTCCCAGCAGTACGTTCCACAGGTGTCCTCAAATGCCATTTACTCCACGAGCTATCCCAAAGCAGTCCAGGCCTATGTCACCACTTCACCTCTACAACAACAGCAGCAGCAGCAGCAAGTATCCCAACAGCAGCAGAGTCAGCAGCTGTACCCAAGCCAGTATGTGCCTGCGCAGAGCCAGAACGTGGCCTCGTATTACTACAGCCAGCAGCAGTTCTATCCAAATAAATATCAATCAACTTACGGACAAATTGGCGGTACACCGCACAAAGTTCTCTACTCACCTCATTAATTAGCCAGAAACCTGCTACTCTACCCTGGACCGGATCGAAACGGACCCGAGACCTGAGCCAACTCTTCATTTTGACCAAACACAACCCATTAATTCAAATACCTTTCTAAGTGCGTGCTAAAGTCCATGTACTCTTTACTGTGCGGTTTTACGGTACGGGACTGATTCTCATTTGCAAACACGAAAGGGCAGTGAAAATAACCTTTTGTAACTGAATGCTCGTTTTTCAACGTACTTACCATTATTTTATTTGGAATTCCATTGAGTCAACCGGAATTTTTTTATATTTTTTTTATTATAATTTTTTACATCATTACTTTTTGTTTGTATTTTTCGTATTTAAATGCATTTTATTGTGTTCTAATGATATATTTACAATATATTTGCCCAATTACTGCTTTTGTACTTGATCAAATTATTAGATGTTTAACATTTTAAAGGATCTTATTTTAATGAGATTGATAAGATTTGCATTAAATACGTATAAATAATTGAACAAAATTAAAATTTGATACACGTAATTAGCTCTGTAAAGTTTCTTTTTTCTTAGGGTTGGTTTCTGTCCATTTTTTCATTTATTCTTTATACTGTGATATGAAAATACTTCAATTTCTATTAACAATTATATAATAATATCTACCAATTTACCAGACCACTTACATAGTTCTCACTCCTTTGATAAACCAACCTATCAATTTTGAATTTCTAGTTCACAACCAGCTTCTGTAAATAGCTTTTTCTTGCTATTTAAATTTGTGTCAAATTCCTTAATATTTATTTTCAAATTCTTGACGTCCTTTTGGTTACTTAGAGACAAGAAATAAAAATAAAATATTTGCTTATACCTATTAAATTCTATAAAAACTAACAAAACAATAATTCAAGATTTTAAAAATATATCTTTCTAATGACAAATAAATGCATTCAAAAAAAATTAACGCATTGCAAACAGAATGTGGGGAATCTAAAATGGAATAATGGAAAGCACGGATAAAAAGCTATGAAATGATTCACATAGAGTCGAGAGATAGATAGGGCCAGCCAAGCCCACTATACACTTTTAATTACGTCTCATCTCAACTTTTAATTACAATTGGTTTTTATACTCATCACACTGAAATAACAATGGCATGGATGGTCCAGTCACCGATCCAGGATCCAGAATGTAGTTAAATTTTTCTGCACTAATATTATTTTTAATTAATTTATGGAGGCTGCTAAAACAACATTCAATTAATTGTAATGGTATTTATAATATGTAAATAAATTAAGCAAGAATAAATTAAATGTAAACGTTATTATGGTCTAAATGGTGAATATTATTTCCATTTGGGACAAATTTCCCAAAATTTACGTGCAAATCAAATTTGCGGAGAGAACATGATTCCCTGCTTGGAAAATCGTAAACACCTTCTTGGGCGTTCAGCAGGTAAGGTATTTATCAAGGTAAACCGCAAATCTTTGGAAATTGCCCTGGGACTGTACCTTGTTCCATTCATTTATTTAAATCCCACATAACCCCGCACAGGTCGGCAGCAGTAATTGTCAAGAGTCTTTAAGAAGTAATTTAAACCCATTACCAAGTCTATGAAGGCCAATTTTAATCACAGAAGTCTTTCATTGACAATCACAATGTTTATTGAATTTTAATCAAAGGGAATTGAAAAATACGATGGGAAATTATTTTCTGGATTCAGTCAGTATATTAATGAATTTCTTAAAATTATATTTTCTCACTCCTGATAACTATTTCTTTTATAATTTATTACTTTACCTAATTTTCTATGCAATCAGTATCGAAGAAAACGTGAATTATCCCAAATTCATACTATTTAAATAAATACAACTTTACTCTGATTCCTCATGAATACCTTTTCCAAGGAACTGTTATCATTAAGAGAAGGTGTCTGGAGTTTGGCGCCTGTTTGACATTCTGGAAACGATTCGTTTCATGTAACTTTGATTCTACGTAATTATGGAACATTCGGAGAAATCAAATGAATGTAGCTTTAAATTATTAAACAATATAATTCCTTTCCCACCTCGAAAATTGTTTTTGCACTCCTCGTATCGAAACATACGCTTTTCTATATCTATTTAANACATTCTGGAAACGATTCGTTTCATGTAACTTTGATTCTACGTAATTATGGAACATTCGGAGAAATCAAATGAATGTAGCTTTAAATTATTAAACAATATAATTCCTTTCCCACCTCGAAAATTGTTTTTGCACTCCTCGTATCGAAACATACGCTTTTCTATATCTATTTAAGTTTCGTAATTTTGCGCTTTATGGCACCCAATGAAAATTTTGAATTTTTATTTCACTAGTAAAAAAAATTTGTCATAAACTATGCAACAAATTTGTCTCAAAGTCCAAATTTGGTCGCCATTTTTGACCTCAAATTACACAAAATATTGGTCTCGGCTATGCCAAAAGACCGTGCCTATATTTAAAATTAATTAACTCTTCCTGCTTTTAAATTTTAATATTTACCGTTTCAATTATATGCAGGTGGTTGGCATATAATTTGGCTATTTTTGATCGATTTTGGGCTACTTACGTATATATCAGAGATTAATCTGCTTAACTGTAATGTAAGTAAATTATAGTAATAGCCTTATACTGCTTCAAATGGAAATTTATTTTACATAAATTAAAGCAAACAAATGTTTCATGTCACAATAAAATATTCATTTACCTTATGACCAAGTAGTTAAGAGGAAATGAACTATATTAGTTTGAATTCCAATCATTAACGGTAACATTACAAGTTAAGATTTCACTTGAAACATTTGTGATGCATGTAAATTTTTAAATTTTCCTTGTAAATTATGAAATTTAATGTGAAATTGTAAAAATTTCAGTGCTCATAAGTGGAGTGCAAAAAACGTTATGTCCTGTTTTTTAACGAGTGATACGAGTGTGAAACATTCGAGCCGCAGGCGAGTGTTTCATCGTTTCTTTATAGCACAAATAACTATTAAGTAAATTTAAAAAAAAATACAGAAAAAAATTTTCTATTTCAGAGCTACCATGCTTAAAGAAATTTTGAAATTGGTCATTCTCGTTGCTTTAGAAAAGAGTGCTTAGGATTGCGTAAGGATTTTTGTTGAAAAATAGTAAAATAATACGGGTAGAACATTGGAATGCATTTTTCTTTAAACCCCAATTAATATCGCTTGTTATCATATGAATTCATTTGGGTTGGCATTTTAATTGAAAAAAAAAATCTAATAAAAACTGAGTTCGAATTGTTCCAAACAAATTTTAGGATATATAATAATCGAGCCTGTCAGAATGAATTTTTATTTTTATTTGTTGTTTTTGGAGCAAAATTCCTTTTCGTAACTATTTTTGTTCGACTCTCGAAACCTTTTTCGCCAGGAGAATATTTTATACAGTCAGCCAATTTTTTTTATATTTTGCATTCTTTACTTTTTAACTAACAGTTACGAAGATTGGAGAATATCATCACCACTGATTTAATTCATACTATCTGTGGAAATTACTAACATTGAACCTCTCCTGAAAACTGGGTAGACCTATACGGCCCTAGTGTGCGGTGCCGAATGGCGGGACTAATAAACACTTTTATCCTATCCCAAAATTAAAAACTAATTTTTTATTATTACTATACACCTTATTATCGTGCATCATTACAATTATCTTTTCATTTACTTATAAACGAATAAGGGCTATAATCCCTGAGAGGGTTCTATGCCCAATCTATCATAACATTGTTAAAATAATTTTTGGTTGAAAATATTGTTACTAGAAAGTGTTTCTTAAATAATTTACTCACGATTTTGTTTATGTAATTAATTTCAAATAATAAAACCAAATACCCTGATCCTGTTATACAAAATAAAGTTTATTTTGCCTTAAAATTTAAAGCTCGTTTTAATCAGAAAAAAATGCCAAATCAAATTTGAAGACATCAATTGTTTCATTGTTTCGCTAACAATTTATAAAATCATGTTTGTTTATTTGATAATAATACGTTTTAACCTATAAATAGGTTACTAATAGTTTCATTGTCTCTCGTAATTGATTATTGTGTTAAATTGTGTGCGAAAGGTGAACCGTTTGTTTCATGTTTATATTTAGTGAAATAATCGAAAATTATTTCCATTCACCGGTTTTATTGTACAAATATAATTATAATTTTGTTAATTAATGTAAAATGTCATTTTATGTCATTACCACAATCAACCTGAAGTTGTGAAAAACAAAATCTGCTAATAACAAATTTATCACCTAATTAGTCGTTACCAAACTCAAGATTATATGTTATAATTAATTTTCGCCAACTATTCGTCTGAAATCAGCATTTAGCAGCCCATTCCCGAAATCTCTGTTAATTAATACAAATTCAGAGAACATTTACCTTATTGACTGTCATAGCAACACACGGTTAGTGTTTTCGCAAAACGTGTCTTAATTATGTACTATATCGAAGTACACAGTAAACATATCAATTATTTAGGTAAGTTTTTATATACAAATTTATTAATATTATTTGTTAATAAAAAAATTAAAATCCTTAATTAATATAATATTAAATTAGAATTTATTAATACAATAATTCTTATTTAGTTTCTAATAATAGAAATAAATTTTCAACTCATATTTAGTAAAATACAATAATTTGTTGTAATACAAATTAACGTAGTGTAGGGTATAAGTTTGATATATTGAAGACACTTGTAATTCATAAATGACACCATAAGACAATAATAGCGCGCCAGCTAGAAGCACAGCATGTTAAATTCATACAAAAGCTGACGGTTTGCTGCGTTTCCAACCGCGTCATACTGCGTGACCTTAACGTCTAGTTTTAAATGTAATTTCCTATGTTAAAGTAAGAGAAGCAAGATATTGCTATTTCCATTTTTTTCTTAANATAATAGCGCGCCAGCTAGAAGCACAGCATGTTAAATTCATACAAAAGCTGACGGTTTGCTGCGTTTCCAACCGCGTCATACTGCGTGACCTTAACGTCTAGTTTTAAATGTAATTTCCTATGTTAAAGTAAGAGAAGCAAGATATTGCTATTTCCATTTTTTTCTTAAAATTAGAAAAGGAAAACAATGTGAGTGAGACAAAAAAATTGATTTTAGGACAAGGAATGTTTTTTTTTCTTCAAATTTTGTGTTAATTTATTTAAAAATGAATAAAATTTAGTATAAATCAAGGTCGATAAGCACTATTAAACACGCAGGCTTTCTTTAACACTTGTGTTGTGAATGAAGTTAAATTTTCAGTGCTTCAATTTATACCCCACTCTTTAGCCCACTTTCGGATCGCTTCCATTGCGTTTTAACTATCGGAAATAATTTTCGGAGTAACTCCAAATTATTTTACAGGTTCATATTATGTTTGTGACGAATCAATCGCTCAAATTCTTTATTTTCAAACTTTTCCGGCATTCCTCGTAAAAAACCCAAATACTACTCTACTGTCTCATTACAAAATTTGGAATCGTGTGTTCAAATCCCAGTAAAAGCAGTGATTTTTGTAAAATCGCAAGAACTGGAATTATTAATATATTTTAAGACAATATTACTATAACTGATTTAGTTATCTAAAAAAGCCTGAAAATTTACTTTCACCCTTGATAAAAAAAACACTTAAAACGTGGTTCATTTAGTTGACTAAAAACACACTATTAACAGAGTATAGTCAATAAAAAACCAAAACCCATTAGTTGAGGTTAAGACGGTATTAAAGGCCTATATTCTTTACAGAAATGGAAAGGAATTTTTTATAGAAATTTATTGTATAAAATAGAGAAAGATTTTTTTTTTTAATTTTTGCAAAGATTTCTTAAAATTTCATTGTTATATTGTTCCAACTATCATTGTGTCGATAAGTATTATTGAAGCCTTCTTTATTCTAGTGTTTAATTATGTTCTATTTTAACCACTTAATTATATAAATCAGAACTATGTAAATCTATGGCTGTTGTCACATTTAAATAATAAAATTTTAGAGCAAGCACGGAAAATTTTTCTTTAAGCACTAGTATGTGCGTCTCAACATAACAGCAGATCAAATATTGAAATTTTAATATCAATTTCAAATAATAAAAATGCTTAAATAATTGGTATAATAATAAATGGAGCAATAAATTGAATACGACGTTCTTTTGAACAAATCCAAAATTCTCGTTAAATTAAAAATTAATAAAATCAACAATTAAAAATAATTATTTCAAATGCGGATTAATTTGTTTGTTCTCTCGGATTGATTTGTGTTGTCGATTACCAATTAGACAAATTAATCGCAATTCTCTTTGTGCAAAACTAAATTAATAACAATCGAAAATCGTGGCAATTAAATATAAATCGATCAAAGACTATTTGTAGCAATTAAAATTCAGGTATTTGTTATTGAATTTGTCAGGTGGATGAAATTTATGAAGTATCGTTTCAAATGAAAACGGATTGTAATTTCCTAAAGTGGATTCGTGATAAAAGCTTTCGCAAATGACATAAATAAAAGCCTCACATGATCCGGTTGATTTAAATGAGAGAGTTTAAAAGTTTTTCCCGCTAAGTGAAAACGATTAAATGATTCTGATCCCGGATCTGCATATTTTGAAACTTTAAAATGCATTCTTCTGAGAATATAAACGACATTGTGGATAGTGGATAGCAAATATACTCAGTTGCTAAAAGCTTTTATTCCATGGCCAATGTTTTAATTTTCAGGTAAGTAACCCAGCAATCATGAGATCTAGAACACTATTTCGCACTCAATCAATTAAGTAAAGCAATTGTTTATGCCATTCATAACTCTATCGGGGCTTTATTGAACATTAATTCCCAGCCTCGAGCTCATCAGAATTCTGAAATCTTGGCGCTAAAACATCAATGCGCAAATAATACGAATATCGAAGGAAACGGTATCGGCACGAACAAAACGTTTCCAGACGAAACTCTCGTAATTTGCAATTGAATCGCAATTTCAATGCACTCAAGGGGAGAGACAAATTCTACATTGGCAAAAAACGGAATCAGTTCCAAATTGGCTTACTTCTGAGTCGACTTGGGAGCCGAAAAATGCAAACTTTATAAAAATACATATATGAAAAATAATAACTTTATCTTTCCAGCATTCAAATGGTTTTTATTCTCATTCTCTAGGACTTATGGGGCGAATGCCTCGCCTTGCAATGAATTAATATGTATGACTTTGTGTACAAAATGTCCTTAACTTAAGTATTGGGGGGTATTTATAACAAAAGTGTGATGCAAAACATCCCATCAGATTGAAATAATGACACTTTCAAAGTACTTGGAGAATTTACGGCAAAGACACCGCTCTAAACTGGGTCGTCTTTAGTAGTATCCTCCCGTATATCCCACTCCTCCATATGGGTAAACTTGGTTGTAACCACTGTATCCATTGTAGTTATTGTAGCCTCCGTATCCTGGGTTGCCTGAAAGTTTTAACAAGAGTTTAGAGTCTGTTTGAATGGGGATTTTTGTCGTCAATAAACTTGGCTTACCTGAGTAGCCTGAATAGCCAGAGTAGCCAAACTTCTTGTAGGGATAACTGTTGTATCCTCCATAACCTCCATAGCCCCCATAGCTACCGACTCCCCCGTATCCTCCATTGTAGCCTCCCAATCCATAAACGTTCGAGTATGAACCGTAGCCTGGATAACCTTTAGGGAATTATCATATCAATTGAGAAAAGTTTCCAAATTTTAGAGCAAGCAGAAATTGGCAATTAATCCTTAAAACTTTAAAAGGTTTTTAGTGTTTCACTATTTATGTTTCCAATTATTGCTTTCTTAAAGTTCCCAAACTATATTTGATTTATTTTTATAAATAGAATTTTATGAAATAAAAAATATATTTTAAACAATGTCTTTTAAATGTAAATAATAAATATGTTGCAAATATTATTTTGATCTTTTTATACAAATTTGATATACACAAATGAATTATGGAGATTATTCTGCACGTGCAGATTTGTTTCAATAAATCCTATTAAATTAATTTTTGAACGAGCTCTGTTTTAAGAAGCGCACGTTTCAAATTAAAATGGTTTTAAAACAATCTCTAATTTATTTTTTTAATATTTAACAATGATTTAAAAACGTAAACAATCTTCAATTTGGTGCGGATTAGAAACAAAAATGAATTTTCTATGTGATTTAAAGAAAATAAATGTAAGAACACGTAACTATTTTAAAAGTGAAATTTTAAACAGTTAAATTCATAGAACATTAAGAAAAACGCAATCATATTTAATTAAATGATGAATTCTAGGTTAAGAAGATCTATTATATAAATCTTCAACTATATTAACATTTTTTTCAATGTGAAACATTTATATTGATATTAATGACACCTTAATCAAATGATATTGAATAAGTTAAAACTGGCGTGCAAAAAAGTGCAGAAGTTGTACATATTTAATCAAATTGTTTGATTATTTTCCAAATTGATACTCGTATATAAACATAAAGAACCAACATCAACAGTTCAATTTAAATTCAAACCATTTCAAGATTTAAAAATAAGTGTTTTTATCAAATTTCGAAAAAAATGAGTCCGACATTAAAATTTATTGATTATCCACTTTAAATGAAATGAACTTTATATTTTCAACAAAAGAACTAAAAAAATAATAATGGACATTTTAAACTTGAGAAGTAAACAATAAAAACAATATAAATTTCTTTTGGAAAGCAGCAAAGTAATTATTTTATAATAAAACAAACCTTTTAAAAGAATCAATAAATAATTCCAATTTCAACTTTTTAAAACCCTTAAGTGCATTTGTGTCTTTTTGTGCCATAACCAAATCGTCTGAATTGTGTTCACAAAAGTTAGTTAATAACATGATTCGATTTGCAAATACCTCCATGACCAATGGTGTACGACACTTTAGACACGGCTTTTGGATAGTAACCTGAATAACCGGATGTGTAAGCGCTACCTGTATAGCCAGATCCGCCGAAGTATCCCGCTCCTCCGAAGGAGGGATCATAGCCAACACTGCTGGGATATCCGTACCCACCTCCGAAGCCAATACCTCGCTTCTCCACCTTGGACTTTTCAGCCACTTCCTGTTGTTGCTGTTCCTCGGCGCTGACGACGGCCAGGAGTACGGCTAGAGCAATCTGAACGGAAATTGGAAGGAGGACGATTTAATAACGTTTAGCACTCATCTTTTCGCAATGGCATTAATTCGCCATCGGTATTCCATCTCTCGGTTTCGGCATTAATGAATTGTGGGATTTCTGTCTAGAAAGTGACTAATCCTTCACTCTTGACATTACTCTTCTCCTTTTAACTTTCTTTCTTCTCCTCTTTATCACAAAAAGACCACACTTTTAATAATGACTTTGAGAGATAATCCTGGCTCTTGAGTCGAGTCATCTAGACCAAGTAATCCGTCCCGAGGAGGATGAGGAGGGCTCTCGTTAGAAGAGGTTAATCCACAACCGAGTCACTTACCATCCACTTCATTTTGTTGTTGATTTTTTTTTAAATTTATTTATTTCACAAAGGACTAATTTACACAAGAGGATCAAGGAATTGGTAAAACAATCACTGAGATTATCGAGATGCACGGCACTTGTGGAGTCTGATCGGCCTCTACTCAGCTTTTATACCAATGCCCGGAAAATTCGTCATAATGCCTCCACTGTACGAAAAATCAGCCAAATCCGGCCCCTTTGCCCCATTGTCTTTGTAGTTGTGTTTTTGTATAGCTTTGCCGTAGAAGCTGCCTATAATGGCTGTTTTGGCCTGGCTTTGGAAAACTACGATCATTCATTCTTTCAACGGCAAAATACAGACAGGGAGAGAGAAACAATCAAACAATTATGTAATTGATGGTTTTCGTTTTCGTTTGAACACTGTGCTAACCAGGTTCAATGAGACGATAACGCGCAAACGAGAGATATGCATCAGTATTTGTGTTATAGCGATCTGGAAGAAATATCTCATTGTTGTTCCCTCCCCCAAACAACCAAAACCGTCAAGCACAAAACAACTAGGGTTAAGAGCTTTTCCAGTTTCGATATTTATGAAGTAATTTTTAATTTTTTTATTTTGGAAAAGATTTTAACACAAAACATTAAAAAATATCAATACTTCATCAGACTAAAGTTTGATGATTTTTGTATATAAGGTTTGAGATGATTTAAATAGAAATTGAATTCTGGTCTTGAACAACTTTATGAATGAAAACCTATTAATTTAACATTAAATTTCTGTACTGCACTTTTTTAATTAAAAATATTTTATCTTTGATCTTTTTTGTGACTATTTGTTTCATTATATTTATATTATGAAACCCTCATTTCTATATAACAAGTGCTTTAAAGAGTTATTTAAAGCACTAGTGCTTGTTCTTTATTATTAAAGTGTGACCTCAGTCAAAGAAATCCAGAAAAATGGACGTCAGTTTCGTATTGGAATTGTCACTGTAAGAAACGGACGTTTTATTCAAATATTAATAATGACGCACATTTTTTTATATCCAACACACTCTCAGATTACGGTAATAGATTTTTAAATTTGAAAATTCTACTTCATATTGTTATGACATAGAAATTAAACTATTATCAGAATATTATAGTTTGTGCCGGAGAAATCAAAAGCAGTTTTTAAAAATTTCTCTAATTTTAAGGATTGGTGCAATTAGAATAAAGTTAAACAATACTCCAGAACAGTTAAACTGTCATATTTGGATTTGTTTGAAATTTAAGAATATTCTATCCTTTTCCCACAATAGGACAGTTATATTTAGAAGCAACAAGGTCTTGTATAAATTCCATATATGTGGAACAGAGCAGCATATATTTCTACAAAAAAATCAAAGAATTTTAAAGATTTTTGTTTTAATTTATTTAATAATGCATTAAATGTTGTATAAAATAATGTAGATAAACATTATTGAATACCCTAACTAATATTTTTGGTATTTATACTTTAAAAATTCAAATATTATACCTATCTATCTACTCCTATATTATCTTCAATTGAAAACATCAACAAAGAATATGAAAAATTGCAAAGGTTATAGTATAAAAATATCTGTAATATAAATGTATTCATTTCAGTATTTATATATATTTTACTTTTTTGTTCACGACACTTTTTAAAAACAAATTGAATTCGGAATAAAAATATACAAATTAAAATAAATAGAAATGTTATAGTTTTCTTTAAAAGTAATATTTAAATTGTAAAATACGTAATATAAATATAAATTGAACTTTAAACGTTATCATAATAAATTAGGCTCATTAATTATTATAAATTTATATAAAATTTGATTTTAAATAATAATTATTTTAAAAGATTTTAAAAAAAATAAACATAAATTGTATAAAAGAATTATGTTCTGCACTATTAAAACATAATAACCCTATTTATAGTACCAAAAGCTCTATAGCTCAAACCAACCAAAATAAGTATGCCAAAACAACTTTATGGCTGCTTCTAACCCGAAAATTCATTACAGGTAACTCATAAATGTACTTTCTGGCAGTCAATGGAAGTTTTAATCACTTTTGCCCAGTCACACAAAAATGTACAAATATTGTTAAAGGTACGAAATGACAAATTTGGCAATATGCTAATTCCGTTAAACAATGCTTTGATTATTTGGTTAAAACAGGTTTGTTTATGTTTATTACTTGTAATTGCAGACTTCTGAAAATTACTCATTAATTAGATAAACTCGAACGTGACACATTCACATATTCTTAATTGGATTTGTTGGATTGAAAACGTCTTGCCGATGATGCTGATTATTAAGCATTGTCTATCAGATTGCAAACCTTGCTCCAGATTCATCAACTATATACCATCAGCGTATCGCTTTCGACAAATAATTGAGATTGACTCCATAATGAGCGATTAATTCAGTAAGTAGAATGCTTAGCATTTGAATCATCTGATCTATCTTATTATTTTTACTTTAAGAATTAATTGTAGGATAATCTCTTCTTAAGAGGAAATAAATAAATCGATAGTAATTCAATTTCAAATGCATACGTAAAATATTTCTTATATTTTTGTTATATTGTTTTTAATAAATTTTAAGATTAAGAGACACAGTCAAAGACGGTAAAGAGAGTCCGTTTTTTTATGAAATTACCATGTTGTGCTTCTGTGTGTCGCACGTTACAGTGTGAATTGAGGTTATAGCCGCACTCGTTTATCCTTGATATCTCTTGAACCAAAAGAAGCTGGATCTTCAAATTTACATTTTCTTTTGGTTCAAGAGATATCAAGGAGAAACGACTGCGGCTATAACCTCAATTCACACTGTATATATTATTATGCTTGATTTAAAGTCTGTTGTAAAATATTTAAATTTTATGACTTTAATTTCAACTTAAAAATCACTCTTAAGTAGAAAATAAGAAAAACATTCCTAACAATTACATTACACATTAATTTTGTTTATAGAAATTTCTTACTTCTTGTTAAAACAATCAAATCTGATTAAATTGACGGCATTCGTTACATTTCTAACTTCTCCCGTGAAAGTGAGCTCCTGAGTAAAACATTATTGAAAAAGTTTAATTGACTCCAACTTTTGTGGCAGATTTAATAGCAAATACACTGGTGCTTTAATTTACAACCACTTAAAAACTTGCAATTACTCGTACTAGAAAATGTTCTTTCCACTTTACAGTATGTTATGTATATTAATTTGTATTTGTTCTTTGAGTTATTATTTTGAATTTTTTTATTACTTGTATTTAATTTACCAGCAATTACAAACGGAGCTGAAAACACAGGGTGGACTGAGTGCGATTGCCTTGAAATGACACAAAGGATGTATTTACGTTGGGTCTTAGGACTATCACGCGGCACAAAAAAGGCGATACTCATGGAAGAAACAAAATCGATCCCAATCTACATAGAGACCGGAGCGGCTGCAATGAAGTACGTTGAAAAAATTAGTGCTAGTCCATGCGAAGCACTCAGAGCATTTCGTTGGGAGGTCTTGCAGATAGACTACCGTGGTACCTGCAGAGAGGCCGAAATGTATCGCTGTTTGCCCGTTTTCCGTGTGGTAATGAGGAGCGTGGAGAGTTGGGATGGACAAGAGACTGCCTCCTCGGAGGCCATGGGATCGATCCCTGGGCGAGTAAGATTGACTGGATCCTTTCTCAACCACCAGTCTAGTTACTATTTATTAACTAATAATAATTATATAAAGCTTAAAACCCATTGGTTGATTTCCCCACGTTTCTTTCAAGAGTTGAAAGGAAAATTGTTTACGTAAACTATATCTTTTATTTATTTATTATTATTATTTTTAATAATGATATTATTAGAATTTTTATTTTAATTCATTTTCAAATAATATTGTTTGTCTTAAGGACCTAGCAAAACACTAAAAGAACAGTTCGTAAATTGATGACGCAAATCTAGACTCATTTAAAAACTATAATAGCCGGCAAAATGATTTACTTCCTCAGTCTGAAAGAACAAACCAGCCCCAATGAATTTCAAAAACAATAATATTTGTCTTTTATTGAAGCAGACGTTTTTTAATATAATGATTCTGCTCACTTATATTTGCCATCTTAAAAAATTCAGTCTCACTCTTATTTGAAGGCTAATTAATAAGAACATGTATAGTAATAGTGATAAAGTTAATTCTAAGAATTGTTGTATTAATTTGCTTAATAATGCATTTTGTATTTAATAAAACACAGAAAATAAGTATTATTAAAATCTTGCTTCACTCGTGATATTATTTAATTGATTTTAATGTAATTTATTGTTTAATTATGCCATTTTATATACCGACTTCTATTATTAACTATTTTAATTTAATGAATCCACAATACATTTTGTTCCATAAATAAATTATTACTGTTTGCATAATTTTGATTCGAAAATATATTTAATTGCAATTAAACTGAAACAGAGCAACAAATTATCATTCACATCAATTCAACTTCAAAACATGACAAATTGGCAAACTCCAAAAAATCTATTGCATCACAAATATTAAAATTTCCCGTGAGTCACAGTTTGAAGGATTAATGTACTTTTGGGAATAATATAATAATGTTCAAAATTTCGAAAGGAAAAATAATTATTTAGTGTATTACTTTCAAGTTCATATTAATTATCGAAATAAATAGAATCCATTCTTGTAAATCTCTGATTCCCTAAAAAAGCAATAAATAACTTTCATTATCTTTGAAGTTTATTTATTTACACGACTTGATTTCAAAAGTATTATGCAAATGCCTATAAAAAGATCAATTTTGGTGCAATTAGCGTCATTAGCGAAGCGAACAATGTCGACAAACTAGTATTGAGTCACTACACTTTGAATTCATCAAAAGCACGGCCAGCCAGGTGTAGGTCTAAAACAAGACACATTGTTCCCGGTATAGGTAAAAACGATTACAAAAATTGATTAGAGCTTTCCATAAAGACGCAATTACATAGACACTCCTCCATTGAGAAAAAGGCTGATAACAAACAAACGCCAAATTGCAGGTACGATTTGGAAATGCAAGGTCGTCGACGGTGTTGTTTACCGGTACAACAAATCACTGAATCGAATTCAAGATCATACTCGAGTGTTTCCGAGTAAGGCGTTATGAAGCAGCTGAGAACGATTCCCGTCCAATTTTGCTGACGGTCAAGAACGATAAGCGATTTTCCGGATTGGGGAAAATCCATTTGGGTCATGAGTTTCTGTGGCATTGTCCGATTGCCACGTGCTGACGGACTGGTAGGCGAGTTTCTGCCAATTGAAGACCGAAGAGCACTCCATATTAATTCGTAATTCGTTTGCAAAATTTTGTTTTGACGCACAATTTCGATCAAAGGATCTCTCTACCCATGCCCTTCTCTTATTTCCGTAATGCGATTCCAATTGCTATGGCTACAAAACGCTTTCACTTAAGGAGACACACATTCATTTAACCTTTCTATTTTAATCGAAATCCTTTCCAAACCAACATCAGTCTCAAAGTGCCTCATTTCATAAATTATTTTCAACCAGGATTACTAATTAATTCAACAAAGGGGGATGGCTCCGAGCAAAATGGTTTTAATTCAAAATAAACAAGCTACTAATAAAATCATGCCATTTTATGGGGTACGGTAATTCAATTCAATTGACTTGAATAAGTTTCAATTAATAAACCAAACTCACTATAACCCAGAATTTTAATGATTTTGCTGTATTTTTAGATGAAATGCCAAAACTTAATGGAATCGGAGTGAGATAATGAGATGAATTTTTAATTATCCCCAGAACAGTTTTTTACACTATTTTCATAGACAAAAATACACAACGAGTTTACACATTATGAGAAGAAATATTATTTAGTACATATTGGTAATTAAACATTCGACTCTGCAATCGAATTAAATCCAAAACTAATTTGTAATTATGTATCCTAATTCAAGTTTTATTTCTAAATAAATCATATATCATAATAAAAATTATTCTCCAAATTCGACACTTCATCAATATAGATTGTAGGATGCTCGATTAGATGACACACCCTGATTGTCTCATTATAAGTATTATGTTCCATTTCGTTTTATTAAAGGAACCAATATAGTCCTATAATATTCGTTAACTGCTTATTGTTTTGAAAATTATTTAGAATATCTTGAAAATATAAAATAATATATTCATGAATGTAGTTAATAATAAAGTTAATTAATATAATACACAAAATTGATATTATTATAACGATCAAGAACTGTATGTGATGGTGTGCAGATGTTCCTGCGCTACTGGAGCGAAGAGTGGATACTCAAAAGAAGCTGGCTGGATGGTCTGGAAGATCGGGCCAGAGGACTGGCCAGGGAGTGTGAGCTCCCAGGAATACTAGTCGTCAGGCCTCGATATTTATTCAATTTTTATACAAAAGATTATTATTTACAAGATTATTAAATTATATTCACAAAATAGTTGAAAAGGAGGGAAAAAGGAATTGTTGGTGGAGAGGAGCAATGTTGTAAAAACAGGAATTGCTCCTCGGCTTTTTGGATGTAGTGTTGAACACTACATTATATATTATAAAAACAACTTTGACTGAACAAATTTTGCTTTAGTAAAAGTCGTTTTTATCGCCCATGTACTTTAAGGAATTCTTTAAAATACTAGTGCTTTTTCTTTATTATAAAAGTACAAATTCTGTGAAAGAAATTCAAATCCAAATTTGTATCAAACTCAGTTTCATTCTAAGGTGCACTGTAAAAAAACAAACATTTTATTGAAATAATTCAAAAATAGTGAGCCAAACACATTTTTATATATACAACCCCCTCCGATAAATAATGGCTGTACGCAGATCCCGCTGGGGGATTATAGCCATTTCTCATATGTAAATATATGAATAAGATCATTGTAACGATGCATGATAACTTATCATTGGGTGTATGGTGGACAGTTATACTTCTTCTTCGTCTTTCCTGGCGTTACAGCCCCGATCGGGCC
>JXOV01009853.1:0-19692 GCA_001014945.1 Clogmia albipunctata | reverse complement strand
GATGGTTTTATTGGGGTCGTTACCAGGATTCTGGTTAAACAGCCCCAGCCACGGAAGCCAAAAGTGACCGACGACGACGACAACAGCAGCACGGCTAATAACAATAAAATTAATCCGATTTCGGAAGAGATTGTCCACGATTCGGCAACTGGAGACGCTCCGCAACCCTCGACAGGCAATAATATCCACCATCGCCGAGATGATAATGGCAGCCAGTCTGAGGCGGCCGGAACAGCCGATAAAAGAGGTGGAATTTTTCGATATGATGACGAAAATAAAGTGTTATTATGCTCCCTAATTTGCAAACACTTAAAACGTAATCCAAACGAAAACGAATCCCTCTCCCTAATGGATCTCTTCATACGTGAAATATATTTTTACAACCGCATAAAGCCGGAAATTGAGAGGTACCAAGAGGAGCGGCAAATTCCTTCCGAGGACCGCTTCAATTCCTTTCCCATTTGCTATCACGCCTCCTACAACGAGGAATCTCAAGAGGCATGCCTCCTGCTCGAAGACTTGCGGCATCAATCTGATTACCACTTGAAGAGCAAATATAAGTCTCCAGACATTGACTTTGTCCTCCTACTGATGCAGGAATTGGGGAAATACCATGCACTTTCATTAGCAATGAAGAAGCAAGTGCCAACAGTTTTTATCGAATTTAAAAATCTGGACGACGTATTGGCTAAGTTCATGCAAAGAAGCCATATGAGGGTTATTCCAGACAAAAATTGCCGCCTTATACTAGACCAAGTCTTGGATAAGGACAAACATCCCCAATTTTTATTTAAAAAATTCGAAAAATGGAGAAAATCGATGTGGAGTGAGATGGAAAAAGTAACTCTTCTCGGCTCTTCTGCCGAGCCTTTTTCCGTTATCAATCACGGAGATACCTGGGTTAACAATATAATGTTTTCCCCAAAGTTGGGACAAATTAAATTTATCGATTTCCAGCACGCCCGTTATGGGTCCCCTCTTCTGGACGTGTTCTACTTCCTGTTCACCTGCACCGATCAACCATTACGCCAAACTTATTTCCAACAAATAATGGACCACTATTACGGATCTCTGTCCCAGTTCCTGGCCAAATTCAATGAAAAGTCCGTGGAGCTCTTCCCTCGCGCCAGCTTCTGGGCTCAGGTACGAAAGTTTGGCGTTATTGGCGTGGCCATGTCGACATTTACAAAGCCATTAACGACGGAATACGTTTTAGATTATTCCGATAAACCGGAGCACGATTTGGTAATTGAAAATCGTGAAAAGTATACACGCGAGATGCTCGGCGTAATTGAAGATGCCATTCAATTCGGCATTTTGCGCCAAGACACCAACGACGACGACCATGACGATAATGAATTAAATAAAATGTAAAATAAAATGAAACTCGAATGTGATAAATTTTATGTTTTATTTATTTTAATTTTCCCCGTCTTCATCTTCGATCCCGACGACTACTTCCACTGCCCTGATATGACTTTGATTTATGGTAGTGTCTATCGTCCCGGTGATGATGATTCCGGTAATCACGTCGTCTCCTCTCCTCCTCGTCTTCGGAACTGGAACTGTAATCTCTCCTACGTGATTCCCTGTAACGATCTCGGTCTCGCCGCTTCTCCTCTCCGCGCCTCCGGTCATCTCGACGCTCATCGGAATCTATCGAATCTCTGCGGATCCTCTGTTTATGAGATTGGTCCCTACGTACAGATTCCTCCTTCTTCGCATCGTCTTTACTGCTGTGCTTTTTTGTTACACCATTGTCGTCCTGCATCCTTTTGTACTCTTCGTATTTGCTAACATCTGATGAGAGAGATTAAATCATAATTGTTTTGTATACGTTTAAGCATTTTTAATATAAAAAATATGGGGATTTATTTATTCAATTTTGTAGATAGTACAATATAAATACTGTTCAAACCATGCGAATTCATATAAGGAAAGTGTGAACTTAAGGTTTTATTATGATGAGTAACGTTTGTTTGCACGACGAAGGAGAAAAATTTACGAATATTCAGTAACAAAATCATGACGTCAAATATTCACAAATAAATTGAACTAAATACACAGAAAATATTCAATATAGTTAGCGTTTTCTATTCCTAAATAAGATAGATTTACTGAATATTCCTCCAAACGCGTAAATATACTCAAAAATTAAGTAGTACATGGAATTCTTATTTAATGCATTTTAACATATTTCATTTCCAGTTATTTCTATTAAGCAATAAATTTTGCTTAAAATGGAACTGGTGGAAGCTATTAGAATATATTAAGTTAATAAATAATGAAATTTCGCGAGATTGAAGAAAAAATGAGTCACTTCGCATACATAACTATAATGTTTACATTTAATATTTTCTTGATAACTTTTTAATTATATTTTCTCCGTTAAAGTTACTTTTAATATTGTTTTTAAACGAGGTTATATTTTATTTTAAATTGGATGGCAAAGTAATAAAAATGTGCTTTGAAAGCGTATATTAAAAATTAATATTTCCATTGTTGCCTTTATTCTGTCGTGACTCGTGTTATGATAGTTATTTATACAACAAGGTCGATAAGATAAGGCATTATTGAACACTAGGGTTTTTTAAAGTCACGAGCGTAGCGAGTGGTAGTAACCGTTAATGAAAATCCAAATTTAAAATTTAGTTTAGTCGAGACACACTTTCGATGTGATTGAAAAAGTATTATATCTTGTGTTAATAATATATTCGAACATTCATTGGTTAAATCATTCACTAATACAGTTAAGCCATGCACAAAGTAACTAACTTCCATATAATTTTGATAGATTTCTTTCTGCCTCTTAACTGCCTCCTCGGGATCGTGAGATCAAATCGCGAAAGCCCGAAAAAGTTTCCATTTATTTTATATTTTATTATATCAATAACATTGCGAAATAATTTTCATAGCGAATTATAAGTAATGGCGCAAAAATGGGCGGATAGACTGGATCCGTTTACAACTGGTCTAGGTGCTATAAATTGACTAATAATACACTGAAAACAAATAGTCAGGAAAAGTCACACCCGTTAGTTGAGGTTGGACTACTCCAAATTCCGTACGAGAATGTCGGTTTCGGAAAATTTGTATTTAAATTTCTTTCACGGAGGTTACATTTAAAGCACTTATTATATAAAAACTTTGACAGGATACATTTTATGCAACAAAAATACAATAAATTAAAATAATTTTAATAAATGTGTCAATTTAATTGTTTTAGAATTCTGTTGTTTTTGTGTTAAATATATCCTAATATAGTATTAAAAATACAAAACTAATTTATAACACTAATTAATCACGTTTAAATACTCTTTATAATCTTGAAGCAAGGTTTTTTTTCTACAAAATATAAAAATATGCCTTCATATAGAAAAATTTACTATTGGTTAGATTTTTAAAAAATTAGATTTCGGTACTTAATAGTCAATGTTAATTGTTAGTATTACAAATAAATTAAAAGTAGAAAAAAATCACAATTTAATACTAAAAGATCGTTAAACGTAACAAAACATTCAAGAAAAAAAATCTGATAAAAGAAAATCAAGTTTGGGAACGAAACCTGGAAGTTTCCCCTCCCGATAAGACAATACAAATTGAACAATTTCCAATGAGAAAGGAAATCAATTCTGTTCTGGACCTGGTTAGCCTTTCATTCACAAACTTTTCCTTTGATGAATAACACAGTTTAAATTTGTAAAAGTCATTAACAGATTTAATTAAACTTCGTAACAAACGATTTTTAAAAGAGAAGATACTAATTAACAACAGTTGTGAAATGTTCAATAGTTTGTTTGATTTTCTTTTATTTTTTAACATTGAAGTGGTGAATTTAAAGTCAAAACAAACGGTTTAATTTAAATTATATTTGATACAATCCTTAAGAGAACTAATTACAAGTATAAATTAAGGAAAATTACTTACTTATAACTTTGCGATTCTGCATGTATTCCTTTTCTGATACCGGTTCAATGAAATTTTCGTTAACATTTTCCCTATTTCCTCCTAAGGCGAACTTAACAAATATTCTCCCTGATTCCTCGTCCATTCCTTCGACTTGTCCATACATGTCAACGTATTTTCCTCCCAGAATTTTAACATAGGCTCCCTTTTTAATTATCAAAACTTCTCCTTTTGAGTCGACTTCCTTTTTTACGGGCTTTTTAATCACTTTATCCGCTCCCAAGCCGAGTCCTTTTGGACGACATACTATAATATCATCTCCAATCTTCTTTTTCTTCTCTTTCTGATCCTCGTCTTTCCATCCCATACCTCTTAAAAGCGCCAAACCAAATTGTTGTATGGGAACCCTATCATAATCATCCATATTCGATTCCTTAGCCCCATCCAGAGGAATTTCGTCGGAATTTAGCTTAACTGTTAACACCCTGTTCTCTTCTTCCTCTGCCTCTTTAAGACCCTCCATAATTTCCCTAGCAGCCCTTTGTTCGAGACTTTCGTTTGGATTTCCTTCATTGTTTAGATTTATCGAATTTCCATTGCCTAATGTCTGTCCAATGCTGTTCTGGAGGTTCTTAATTTTTTCTAGAGGTGTTGTATTGCTCTGGGATGGTATCACAAGTAAATTATCCTTTTCATTTTCATCTTTACCAACGATTTTAATCGTTTGACCCTCCAAACAATCAATTAATTCTATTTTGGACTCGTTTTTCGCCTTCTCTGCGTATGTAGAGTTGGGCACCAGTTGGGGCTTCTTTACCACTTTATTAAACCCAAACGATATCTTGGGCGCTTCCATAGTTTCACTGTTTTAAAACAATTTTCACTTTTTAAACGGATGAAGTCAGGTTTGTTTACAAAATAATAAAAGCTCCTAAATGTCAGTGTCATAATATAGCTTTGGTGGCATGATAGTTGTTCATGGTAGTTTCAAATTCAAATGCAATCAATTCAACGAAAACCAATTATAAAAATAATTTAGAGTGGTATAAAATACATAATGTCACTCTCATAGTCTACCCAACTCTTTCCAATTTACTTTCCTCGATCATAGCACAACTCTGAAATGTGAGAGACATCTAAAGGTAGTACTTGTCGTTCAATTCATTATTGAGAAAATAATCCTAACCCTTCTTTAATAAACAATTTTTAAAAGAAAAATTCTTAAAAATTATATATTTTATTCAAAATATTTATAATTAAATAACAATATTACAAAAAAGGCTTTAGATTGTCATTTCATGTTATCAAAGGCGTTATCAGCGTAGAATCTGTCAGGAGTTCCTTTGGGCAGTTTCTCCCTTAAAGCACCCAGTTCCAGTTTCGCTTTCATTCCGACCAAGGCATCGATAATACTTTTTGTGCAGTCCACTTTCCTCGCCAGAGCCAATTTCTTTGAATTGTCCTCGATCCGGCTGAGAATCTGATTTAAAATTGGTTGAGGCGCTTTCAAGTGATGCAACCTCAAGATTGCTTTGTCCAAAGGAATGTTCATATGGAAGGACTTTTTAAGGAATTGCTTCTTTTCAAAGAGACCATCCAAATCGCACCAGGCTTGACTGTTTCCCCTCTCCGTTAAAATCACCCATTCAAACTGGGATTGCGTTATTTGATATTGTTTACAGAAGACATAGGGATTGTTGATAGTTGTGCTCTGCGTTTCTGACCAGTTGTTGGTCTGAGAACAGTAATAAAGCGACTCCAAAACAGATTTTCCCAAAAGTGACAGAGAATTTGGAGTTCCTTTTGATTTTTCGGCAATTTGCCAGTCTAGAAGGTTTAAATAATTGGCCATCATTTGACTGAAAAACGGACAGGATCCAGGCTGGGCGAAAAAGTCATTATAAATTGATTTTATTTTCTGCCTCTTCAATTCCATTCCACAATTTTGTTTGATGATTGTTGAAAATTGGAGCATCTGAAATTGATTAAAATTAGAATTTGTCTACAAAATAATAATTTTTTTTATAAAACTAGGTCGATAATGAAAGACGTTATTAAACACTAGGGTCCTTTAAAGCTAAGAATGTAGCTAATGTTTAATAGTAGGTCCGTGTTTGAAATGCTTAAAGAATGTATTTTAAACAAGAGTTTATGCATTTTAAAATAAAATTAACACTAAAAATCATTGTTCCGATCAGCGTTCCATTTATGTTTAAACCCTTCATTAAAACTCTTCTATATGAATTTGATGAAAATCAATCACAGAGGTCACACTTAAATAATAAAGAAAAATCACTAGTACTATAAAGAATTCTTTAAAGCACTTTTACTTTCAAAATGACGTTGAATTGAAAAGATTTGAGTGCCAAAATGTCGATTTTTTGTAACTAAGATGCATAACAAAATAAAAACTTACGGAAACTTCATTGTGATGTCCCAGCATGGTTAAGAAGTCAGAACACTGCCCTATTTTCCCGGTTTTGGTTAAGAAATTCACATAATGATTGACTCCAATCGGTCGAATTTGTAAAAGCTGATAAAATATCTTCCGATTTAGGGTTTTCTCTAAAAATAAAACCACTTGCAGAATGGCATTCCCATCACCACTATCGATGGCCAAATCCAGCAAGATTTCCTTCTCTTTCAGACTTTTATGGGCATTTAATTGGACGGGAATTCCAAAAAGAATTTTGGAAATTGTCGTTTCAGGCGATGGAGCATGGTGATAGTCACGGATCTGCCGTCTTAAGAGCCTTACTTCCTCGTCTAGAGGTATATTTTTAGGAAAAGTAAACTCCTTCCTGGCTTGTTCGTCCAAAACTAGAATTTAAGAGAAATTAGACATTTTCTCGATTATTTCATATTTAATAGTATACTCATTTGAAGATCATGGTCTGAGATAATCAAATTTATCGCCACTTCACTTTGTGGCAGCTCATAACTCAGTTCAGACACGTTATCGTCCAGTAATTTGTGTTTTCTGTTAAAAATTGATCCGGAACTTTGGGGATTGATCTGGAAAATGGGTTTTAAACCAGTTATATTTAAACTTTTAATGTAAAAAGGTGCCTTACGTCCACATCATCAAACGAGTATGCTTTGTTGGACGATTCATTCCAGTAATCGTCCTCTTCCCCGTCTAAAGGCTTCGCTTCCAAATTCTCCATATAAAAATAACTAAGCTGTCAACTGAGCTTTACAACAACAATTTCATAGTAATAAAATTTTTAATTCTGATAATATAAAAGATAAGAGCATGGAATTGCAATACTTGGTCGCAATTCTGGTCATGTTAATGATATCATTAACTTCATTTGTTGCTTTAATAATTATTTGTAAGCGGAAAAGGAAATATAGGTTTTTATTCAAATTTTTCAAAAGATCAATTTTAATTTCTTTGTTTTTCAGATATTACAACCAATTGGCCAAGGATCGGGATCATATACTAGATACCAGTGTCTTAATACTGAAATCATGCCAGAAAATAATTAATTTAATAAACAATTCTCGTAAAATTGATGAAAAAACGAAATTGAAAATTATCAATAAAATTCAAAATGAATCTCATCAATTATTAGATTTAATTGAATCATCTCATGATTCAAATGAAATTAAATCAAAAATCCACCATCTGGTATCTAATATAAGCCTATTAAACTTCTCAGATAGTGAAATTCTGCAAGAAATAAAAGCAATCAAAAGAATTTGTAAATAAAACACATTTTTCGAGTAAAATGATGCAAGAAAACCATTGCATTTTTACTACATTGTTGTTACAATTGTATTTTTTCTCTATGATTTTATAAGTGTACTGCGTGTGTGTATATTATTGGTATTTGGATGAGAAAGATAAGTTATTAATCAATACAAATACAACATAACTTCTTAACATAAAAAACATCAAAGTATCCATACAAAATCCGGCAAAAATAATTATCATAAATAAATGGTCATAATTTCATCTATTTCTTCTTGGAGGAGGACGACGAAGAACTACCACCTCCCGCGCTATCTTTCACAATTTTCGCTTTCAGATGATCCTTGTAGTCCAGAATATTCCCCTTCCATTTAGTCACAGTGCAATTTTCACAGATCCAAATCTCCTCCGCAACCTGGAATGAAAGAGAAATTGATTAATTTTCATGAAAGATAGAATAAACAACAAATATAGAAATTGTTAGTAACAATACAATCTGTCAATTCTTAACCCTTCCCTTAAACTATGTTAGACATATACTTCCTTCGTGTGCGGTGTTAAACGGGATGATTTCCCTCCTGTAGCATAAAAGTAGGTAAGGAAAACTCCTACATGATTAAGAGGCAGTGATTGACACCCATCATTCCAAGGGATCACGACAGTGCATCAGACCGGTGTTATATTGTATATATGAGTGAGGGCTATAACTCATTCATGGATTGTTTAGTCCAATTATACAACAGTACAAAATTTTTATTGACATGTTTAAACAAAGATAAGATTACATTGTTGTCAATGACATTTCCAGAAAGATAAAAAATGGAATTTATGACATTGAAATTAAATTTCTAAAAGAAAATTTAAAAAAAAAAACAATATGGTAGGTGGTTTTAGGTTATTAAAAATTGCACTCCTGAAACGAAAGGTTAGCTTTCCGACATCGACATTGCAAAATCCGTTTTTAATTAAAAAAAATTGGATTTTACAAAAGACTACTAAATTTTATAATAATATTCTAATATTTAAAGAAGAACGCCTAATAATGAATTAATTAAAAACTAAAGAAAACAGAAAACAATCAAAATCTCAAAATTACCTGATTAATGAGCCTAAAGTCGTGGCTGACGAGCACCATGCCACCGTCAAAATCGTTTATCGCGTCGGCTAAGGCATCGATCGTCTCCATGTCCAAGTGATTCGTCGGTTCGTCGAGGAGCAGGAGGTGGGGAGTTTGCCAGGCGAGCCAAGCAAAGACGACTCTGCACCGCTGTCCATCCGACAGCTGGCGCATTGGACAGACCTGTTGCCTGCCCGTCAATCCATACCGTCCAATGATTTTCCTCATTTCTTCCCTCTCTTTCACTTCGGGGAACGCCTTCATCATGTACTCCAGAGGACTCAAATCGAGATCCAGCAGCTCGTGCAAGTGCTGATGATACCTCGCAATCCTCAAATGGGAATTCTTCCTAATCATTCCGGTCGACGGCACCAAATCGCCGTACAAGAGCTTCAAGAGAGTACTTTTTCCAGCTCCGTTCGGTCCCACCAACGCGATTCTCGTGTCCAAATCGATTCCAAATTCGAGGTTCTTGTAGATGTGCGGCGTCTTGTCGTTGTACCGGAAGCTGACGTTCTGCACCATGATCACTGGGGGCGGAATTCCACCGCACGACGGGAAATAAAAGTTGAGCAGCTTCTCGTCCGTGACTTTCTCCGTTAATCCCTGCGCCACCATCTTGGCCAAAGTCTTCTCCTTGCTCTGAGCCTGTCGCGCCAGTTTAGCAGATCCGTGACCGAAACGAGCAATGTAATTCTTCATGTGCGAAATCTGATCCTGCTCCCAATTATACTGCTTCATCTGGTTCTCCAACAATTCCATTCGGGTCTTCACGAAAGCCTCGTAATTACCTGAAAAAGAAGAAATGATTTAATCATTATTATAATTCTAATTTCAGAAATTCAAATAATCTTTACATTATTCGAAGATGTAATATTAACATTTCAATCGTCAAAGTAACCACGAAATACGTCATTTTGCTATTATTTTTGCTCAGAATGTAAAATATTGTTCAACATTGTATTGAAATTGAACTTTTTAGCATCTCGGAAGAATTGCGACCCTCGGTGCCCTCGGGTCGACAAAATTTCTTCCTCGGATGCTGAAAACTAAGCAATTTCAATACAATGTTGAAAATAACTATTCTATTATTGTAACGATGATTTCAAACTTAATGGAACGTTTATGCAAATACACATATCGGACCAGTCTCTTTCAAACATCTGATTTTACCCATTGAACGACGACCTTTTAAACTATGTGCAAATGAGAAACTGCAAATATAATTCAATAATGAAACAGCAACAACAAGTGGTTTTGTAATAGAAGAGAAATTAATTTTTGTTGGCAATTCATTTTAAAACGCATAAAATCTTGAATATAACTCAGACGGTAAGCATTATAAAATACATATGCTTTCGTTAAAGCACTCATTATGCTCTTTACTTCGAAAAATTCAAGTAGGTCGATAAAATAATACAAATTAAACACGAGTTCCCAACAAAATGATTACCATTGATTTACCGTTTAATATTTCGAACTCAATAATTCGTAATATTTTAAGAGTTACTCGAGTTTCGAATTATCGACTGTGTTATGTATTAGTTCTCATATTATAAAAGAGAACGATCCCAAAAATCCGAATTTATTACAAGGATTTTGTTCAATAAAAATTTAACACGTTTTATACTTCTAAAGCCAAAAAAAATTAAATGACTTTAATTAAAAACAGTGTATAATATTAAACAAATAATAGAATTTTAACATTTATTTTGAAATAAAATGAAAAACCATAAACTTTTTGGTTCATTGGGATTTTTCTGTTCAACATTCGGTTGCATTGAACCGAGAGAAGATAGAATTTTAAAATTCGTTCCGTTTCGGAAGATCGAACATTCTTCAAAAGAACAGTAACTCGAATACCAAATTACACGAACATTAGTTAATATTTTTTTAAGTATTAATTGAAAATAGATATTCAAATCCAATATTTTAAAAGAATGCTTTTGTCATTTGGAAATTCTGCTTAGTTTTACTAAATAAAGGAATGGAATATATAAAGAATCAATGTCATTGATAGCTACTCGTATATCTGTTTACAATAAATCAATATTAACACCATTACAATTTAAATAAGTCCATTGTTAATTATATAATCTTCAACAAGATTAACAGAAAAAATATTATCAATAGAAAATGTTACTTTTTAAGATATTTAAAAAAAAATTTTTAAATGTCAAGTCCAGCGGTGAAATCTAATAAAATAACGTTCTAAAACTAAACTACACCAATCTTTACTTACCGGTGTAGTATTTCAGTCGCTTCTTGGTCATGTGGATGATGTTGGTGCAGACGCCGTTGAGGAAATCTTGGGAGTGGGAGATGAGTACCAGGATTCGTTTGTAGTTTTTCAATTCCTCTTCCAACCAGACGCAGGCGTCCAGATCGAGATGGTTAGTGGGTTCGTCGAGGAGGAGGAGATGGGGTTTCACGAACAGAGCCCTGGCCAGAGCGATCCTCATCCGCCAGCCTCCGGAGAAGTCTTTCGCCTGTTTCTGTTGCATTTCTTTCGTAAATCCTAAACCGTGGAGAATTCTAGCTGCTTTCGCCTCCGCCTGGTCAGCTGCCATGTCATCCAGTCGCTCGTACACATCCATCAATTGTTCCTGACTCTCATCATCTTCGCATTCAACCAGTTTCTCGGCCATCTTTTCCAGTTTAATCCTCTCTTCATCGACTTCCATGACGCACTGAAGCGCGGACTTTGAACTGGCTGGAATCTCCCTGGTCAGATGGAAAATGTCAATATGATCGGGAATTGGCACTTCCCTATTTCCTAGAACAGCCAAGAGAGATGATTTTCCACAGCCATTCAAGCCAATCACTCCGTATCGTCGTCCGCAATTCAATTCCAGCATTGTGTCCTGAAGCAGCTCACTTCCGAAGAAGGTGATGGAGAAGTTCGCCATTTTAATATCCCTAGACCGAGGATGCACGGCCAATGTCCCCGTACAGGCTCTAGCATCAGCGGAAATCCTCGCTTCCTGGTCTAATTTCGCACAAAGTCTCTCCTCCTCGGTCATTTCCGCTGGAGGCGCTCCATTCGCACCATTGGCAGTGGAATTAGTTCCATTAGAAGTCGTAGGCTTCTCTTCTTCCTTGCTCGGCCCTGCAGCCGCCGCAGCCCCCTTTTGCCGATTCTTTTGCGCCTCCTTCTTCTTCTGGGCTTCCCTCTTCTTCGCCTCGGACGGCATTCTCACAGTAGCTAATACTTTAGGCTAACCGAACACAAACTGAAAAGTGCAACGTAGCCTTGACCTCGTCAGAAAATCGCAGGGAATTTTCCACGAGACACGTTTCGTAAACTCTAAATAAAAACGACTTTAAACGGGTATTATCCAAGTTCCACCCGGCCAATCGGTAGAACAGAGCCCGCACAACAATTTAAAACGATCCTAAGCGACTATTCACCACTGGAATGCCCAATTTTCGAAAAGTTAATTTTTCACGCTTTATGTGTAAAAATTTCACGTTTTCGCAGAAATTTAATAGGTTATAATAATAGTGGGTGTCAATAGTGACAGCTCGAGTTGACGCTTCTTTGAATTTGAAAAACCGTTAAACGTTAGTACTTACACTAGAAACCATAAATATGGGTTATTTCTTTCTTTAAAAAAACCTACTCGTTTCTCTTCTATCAGACCCATTGCTTTTAGGAAATCGGTTTTCGTCCATTCTCGACACATTTCTTATACAGCAATTAATTTATTTAAACAATTCAACACGTCGTCATCCTGGTACAGAGCAGATAATAAAACTATT
Source organism: Clogmia albipunctata (assembly GCA_001014945.1). Lineage (NCBI taxonomy): Eukaryota > Metazoa > Arthropoda > Insecta > Diptera > Psychodidae > Clogmia > Clogmia albipunctata. The sequence goes on along the minus strand of JXOV01009853.1, from coordinate 7,210 downwards.
GAGAATTTAATAAGTACTGTATTTATATTTACTCTCTTTAACTTCTAATCCAGGGGGTATTTTTTAACATAAATTTTAATTTTATTTGCTATTTATATTTAAACAAATATGAACTTACGAATAAGAAGTCTTTTGGATACTAAATTAAGGTCTAAAACTAATAGTGAGAAACACGTGGTCCGCATGCGGCCCATTGAGAATATTTATGCGTCCCGGCAAACATTTCTAAAAATGAATTTTTATATCAACTTTCTTCCATCAATATATTGGTTTGAAATTAATTATAAAAAAAATAATAGTCAACTGTTCGGCTGGTAAGCTTCTGTTTTACCTGTTTATTTTAGCAATTAGTGTGTTTAATTAAAGGATGTGTAATATCAAGTTTTTAGCCCAAACCCAAATTTTTCCCACTTTTTATCCATAATAGCGGGAATTTTAATTCATTTAAAAATGACCATCGATCATGATTGAATGATGTATGATTAAAAGCGATCCATATCTAACATTTTTACTTAATCAGAGTATGTCGAAAATAATAATTATACAAATAGTAAAGTATTAGGTTATTTTTCCTGTTTATGTGCGACCCGCCAAAAAAATTAAAATAAAACTGTTTCTCGCCCCTCACTCCATTTCATCCTTTTACGACAGTTGTCTTCGATCGCTATTTATTTGCACGGTGAAAGAAATATTGAATTTAAGATGTTCACTTATCGTATGAATCATAGTCTACTTTATTGTAGAGGCAGGAAAAATGTCAAAGTATATTTTACATTATATTTTTATAGTTGGATTTGTGATTGTCTGACAACCATATAAATTTGATGGATTTTTTTCACGGAGGTCACACTTTAATAATAACAAACACTTGTGCTATAATAACAACTTTGACAGAGCAAATTAGAGTGTCATAATACCAATTTCAAGCAACAAAACTGCATAAAGTTCATTATAGTGACATGGGAATACTCTAACAACGAAGTTTTAAAATTAAAATAATAATTTGTAGAGATTAGGTTATGACAACAATATGAAAATAAATAAATTTTCCCTTTCAATTCCTGTAAGGAACATGGGGGATCGCAACCTCAACCAACGGGTTTTTGACATTTCGGTGACTATTTGTTTTCAGTGTATTATTAGTCAATTAATAGCACCTAGACCAGTTGAAAAAGGACCCAGTCAATCCTACCCGCCCAGGGATCGAACCCTTGACTCCGAAGAGGCAGCCGGATGCGTTACCACATCGGCCACAAGGACAGATACAGAACAATATGTAATTTCATTGAATTGGTGACTAATTTACGTGAAATGTTACCGCAAACCATGCTGTAAAGTAAACCGTTACAGAGCTAATTTGCGTTAAAAAGAGGCTACTTTTCGATACGGAATTACACAAAGGAATAAACACACTTCAATTTTACGAATAGAAGATAAAAAAATAAAAGCATGTTTGTAATTCTTTGGGTAAATTTAAAAAGGAAGACTATTTTTACGAGTACCAGACTAGGCAATTTTTTTTACCGAGGGTTCAACGGTAATTATTTTGGTGATTTAAAAAATTAAATATTATTTTGAATAAACACGCAAATAGCAATTGAACTATAGAGTGGGGGAACTATAAGTATAAGAGTCTTAACAAGAGTTTTCTGTTCATAAAAAAGTTCACCCCCGTAAATGAAAAAGAATTAAATTCTTATACGTTTTCTCATAATACCCATTGTTTTATCCGAGAATGTTTACGCAATTTTCACGACACTAAGTCCTTGAAAACGGTTGAACTTGATAACAAAACCTCATAGCACGCTTTTTATAAGTTTGTAAATATTTGCAGTACATATAAAAGGGAATTTTAGCCAGCTTTGCGAATTTAGTTAAAATTCCGCGTAGTCAGAAAATGACTTTCATAAGAAATTGTGCTTTAATTTCGGTTTTGTGGCTGTTGGTGGTTTTACGCGTTGAAGGAGCTCATGTGGAACCAAAAATTGAGAAACACGATCTAAATCTAGAAATATTAAAATTGTTATCAAAGCAATTGGAGTACAATTCGCAAAAAGAGGTTCATCCAGCAGCTGTTCACTTTTCGCCCCTAGGACCACACTCTGTAAAGGAATGCTCATGTTGCACCCACATGCAACAGTTTTATTATTTGATAAAGAATTTAATCGAGAAAAAAGACATCAAACTATCAACTCACATTGAAAATATACTCGACTCTAAAGTAACTCCTTCAACATCGAATCCTGAAACCAAATCCAATAACAGCCCGACTCCAGAAAAACAGATTGATGAAAAAGACCAAACTGAAGAACTCGAATCAACATTACAAAGAGCTTTCATCCAAGATGAAAATCCAGAAACGAACAAGAACTCTTCTTTACTGTCTTATTCAACAGAAGAAGAGAAGAAATATTTTGAATCCACTCCAAAAAATGAACGGGACAATATGGTAATTAATTCCAATAAAAATAGTTCATCAAATACCAAAGGAAAAAAAATTACTTCCGAATCTAATACAAAAACTTCTTCAGATACCAAAACAAAAAATACAAAGCCTGAAACATCCCTAAAGAAAACTTCAAAAACTAAGGACAAATCTACTATAACTGCTTCTTCTCCAAAGAATACAACGAATAGTCATGACAAAAAAACTACACTGGAAAATAAGAGCTCTTCAAAGACCAAATAGGTCTTGAAATATCAATAAAATAATAAACTAATAAACCTTAAATATTTGTAAATATTAAACAATGTTAAAAATAAACTTATAAACCAATTATTTTATAATATCAATTTATAATAAAAAAAAACTATTGTTTCGAGTTTCTTCTTTTTTTTTACAAAAGTAAGTAACTTTTTATTAAATAACGATCCAAAATTAACGCAACTTTTGAATTAACTAAAAGTGAATCTTAAAATTCAAAAGTTAGTTTTTAGCACATCGTACAAATAGCTTCAAGGACAACGCTTGAAGTTCCATATCCTTTTATGATATTTTTCAAGGCAAAAGAACAAAAGCCGAAGTATACCTTTAACTAAGCACACAATTTTTGTCCAATGACTACGTTTGCTGGACCATATCCTTTTCTAAAATCAATTAGCAAACTTTCGGTTGTTGGTTAATTTTGTTATCTAAAATGAATCGAGTAATTGCATTAATTTTATTTATCCTGTGTTCGCAAAAAAAAAGATATTTGAAATAAAATATCTTCTAACAGAGAGGTCTTAAAACATTTTCCTATGGGAGATGCAGAATTGGTTGAATTTCAGTTGTGAATTGCAATATCAACGACCCACACTTTATAAAAATGAGCCACTCTCTAAATTCATTGATCATCTTTTGTTTATAAAATAAATTTGAATATTGGACTTTATCTCTTAAAAACCGTTTCAAAAATTGTAACATGAGCTCGAAGTCAGAGAAGAGCGTTATCAAATTTTTGAAAGGTCTACGTGTATACTAAAGTTTGAACCTTTTGAATAATGAATTTTAACAAAATATTTTTTATCTCAATAAACGAACAAAAATATATTATAAAGCCAACATTTTTAAAAATAATAAAATTATTTGTTTTCGAAAGACGCTTTTTTCATAGCAATTGGGATTTTGTTCCATTGCAATTTGGATTTCAAAGGTAAAGAACCGCTCGAATCGCTCTATAAATTGCAATGAAACAAAATCTCAATTGCAATGAAAGAGGTGTAGTTAACAATTCAGTTCATATAAAAATGTTCTTATTTATTTAACAGCAAAATCGGAAATATTTATAAATTCTATAAATGTTATTAATTTCATAACAACTCATGGCGTACATAAATAACTGTCAGTTTAAACAAACTGTACTTATGACTAATATTGAATCTCTCCTGTAAAGTCTATAAACCAAATTGCCCTAGTGTGCTGTGCTGAATGACGGGTCTAATAAACACTCTATCTTATCCCATCTAAATCCTTTTCAAAATCGTCTAATGGAATCGTTATATAAAAATAAAGCTAGAACGATATACGAGGAGGAGTGTGTGGTTGTCCACCATACCTCTGGAGGTATATTATTGCACATCGTTACATTTATCTTATTTATATATTAATCAGAATTATAATCCCCCAGCAGGTTCTGCGCTGAACCTACGAATTTACCATAAATGTTATAATTATGCATATTTATATTTCGCGACAAAATCAATAGCTATACGTAACTCTTAATAATAATTCCAAAATATTTTTTTTTAATAATAATGTGATGAATTAATTAACTACTTAATGAATTTTAATTACTGAATGTATATGATTAATTGAACCACATTGAAAAATAATAAAAATCCTTGTAAACCGAAAAATTCCAATTCACGCGTTTTTGTAAAACATACCATGAGACACATAAACATACAACTTACGCACTCTAAATATAAACATGGTTGTAGTCCCAAATTCAAAATTCAATAAACATGAAAACACATGTAATATGTTTTTATTTATATGTTCTGGATGGACTATTTTATTAAATTAACATGTTTATTTTACCAAAATTACAATGATAACAAAATCAGTTGTTTTTCTTGAAGAAGAAAATTTCTTTTTCCAAATATAGCTGACTCTCAATAATTCAAACCTTCGACAATTCGAATCTATCTTGTCCCTACAAAATCTCTTGATATTTCGAACTAAAAATATACAATTTCAAACGTCTGCTATTTAACAAAATCACTGGGTAATTCAAACGTATCGATGTCTACCACTTGACAATTCGAAGTTGCAGCATTTCAACCGCCGTTTCTAAAAGTTTCTGAGCAGTCAGAGCAGCAGCAATAGAACCACTTGATACTTTGAAGTATTTTAAGGGTCCCTTGGGTTTCGAACTATCGAGAGCTAACTGAATTAACTTATTTCAATTAATATTGTTTTTTTATTAAATAATAAAATTTGTAATAAAAGTATAAATCTCATTAAAAATGCAATTTTGCAGACACTTTCTTTTTAATATATATATGTGATAATTTGTGCCTTGAAAATTAAAAATTATGAAGGTACTTTACAAAAATTTAAAAATATTTCTTTTTGAAAATAAATAAAACAATAAAATAACTGTTTCCAAAAAATATTTTTAAAGCTTGTTAATTTATATAAAAAAAAATCATTATTTTTTTAAAATTTTATAATAATTCTTATAAAAACTGTCTGAAAATTTATACGAGTATCTACTAAAAATGAAAATTGTTAAATTTAACAATTAAAACCTATTCAAATCGTTAGGACATTGACCAACGGTATTTACGTTATCTTTTCGTAATAATTTATACATACGCAAAAATTAATGGTACCTAGGTCTAAAAGCGTTGATCCAGGGGAATTAGGTGAACTTGAAAATTCCCCTACTCCGCTGTTTTCGGCAAACATAATATGCAATTCCTATAAAAGTCGGTCTTTCTTGGTTTTTCAGTATCAGTTTCACACGAATTAAAGAAATCTTCAAAATGAAGTTAAATATAGTAGTTCATTTTACAATTCATAGTTTAATGCTCCTGGTATCTGGGCAAGGAGATCCTTTGGATATATTCGGATCAACTGAAATCTCTTTAACCAAGGCAGCGGAACGAATGAGACGATCTGGAACAGGGAAAGTGCTGAACTCACCAATTAAAAACGTGAAATTGGATAAAACCGATTTAGCAAATCCCCAAGAGACTTCCCACATTTGGATTACAAAGGAAAAGCCGAAATGGAGAAAGGAAGTGAACTGTAAATGCAAAGACAACTGCTCTTGTGTCACAACTTTGGACCGATTTCTGGACATTCTGGAATTTATCAGCACAAGGAGCACGAATCGACAAATGACCGAGATGAAACAATTATCAAACTCGATTCAAGAAATGGCCTCGAAAGCAAATCAAAACAATATGCTGGAAAGCCAAGTGATTGGAGAGTATAATGTTCCCTGGGGACCTCAGGGTATGGACATGTACCAGCAACCTCAGGTGCAAACCTTGCCGGTTTCAAAAATGCAAAATCGAATAAATTACGGTTCTGGAGGCAGTTCTTCAAGGACCCGCAGGTCAGCTGTTTGGGAGGACATCACCGGCTCACATTGTCGAAAGTGTGGAAAATCGAGAAACCATCGGGATAAACGATCAAGGAACAGCAAACGATCCACTTCAGATCTCGATTTTGAGAAGAGAAGGGACCGAGAACATGCAAAATTTGTAAAGCGTGCTTATCCTAATAATCTACAGTATTAATGTAAAATGTTTGTGTAATATAAGATTGAAGATTAAATAAATTATAGTTTTAAATTTACATAACATTGGTTTATTCTACACAAAATCGATTTTTAACTTTGATTTTATGTTAGAATGTATTTAATTATATAAATAGGTACTATATTTGCGGAACATCTTCTTCTATCTGTTTAAATAATAGTTTATGTTATTTGTAATAAAGACAGGTTTTGAACCGAAAAAGAACACACATACTAAGAAAAAGACCACTCTTTCATACCTACAACTGTATCCATTTTTGAATGACAGCAAATTACTAGTTCACATTATAGAAAGATCCTGAGGATTAAACAGTAAATCAAATAGAAAGATCTGTTTTATCTTTTCCATTCTGTGCCATCCAAGCTTTGAAAACCTTTCAAATTTGAATACTTAGTGTTAACCACACTACACATTTTTTTCATTGAAATGGCATTTTTTAATGCAATGTCAAGATTGGACAGTTTTAGAATTTAAACTTTTTTCATTGCAATTTCATGAGTGGATCCTTAGATATTACTCTCAGAGCGAACAATTTGAGTTGGTCTCATAATATTTTATAAGAGGTTTGATATCTATCTATTCTTGACATTCCAATGAAAAAAGGTGAAATTTTAAAACAGTCATCCTTGGCATTATGTTATGTTGGCTTAACGCTGAGCCACACTCTGGGGCTATAACTCACAAACATACAAGGAGTTCCTCTATATCGATTATTGGTCTTACGACGTTGATTACCAACATCCCTTCCTGGCCTGTCTCCTTCATTCGTCCACTCGTGGAAACTTTCCGGATCGAGGTTAGGTAGGGTGTTATAAGAGTCGCTCTTTTAGAACGGGTTACAGGGGGTGAATTTGAGGATATGTTTAGGATTCGATTAGATAATATTTTTTTTTGTTTATGGAAAACCGATAATTAAACTTAACTTCCAATACGGATCAAGTTCAACGCCAAAAAA
>JXOV01009852.1:0-41493 GCA_001014945.1 Clogmia albipunctata | reverse complement strand
AAAATTTTTTTGTGGAAATAGACACAACCTTGATACACAGTATCATGGGAAGTATTGTAGACAGCCATACATTCCTATTCGATTATCGCCCTAGATCTATCTGCCTATTGTAATTGCTGGCCCTAACTAAATTGTCGCTATCGATACAATATTTCATTGTAATGATTCCTTTAAAGTTTAAGCGATCTTGGGGACTATGATGATGGGATAGGGTAATACTTATTTCTGCTACAAGAGGCGTAAAATGAGACGTTTGTCAACGAGGAAATTAGTGTGAAATAAAAGCATATAAACGAATTTTTTATCATTTCCGAGTTCAAAACAGTATCCGAGCCGGGCAAAGTATTTTACACCANGCGATCTTGGGGACTATGATGATGGGATAGGGTAATACTTATTTCTGCTACAAGAGGCGTAAAATGAGACGTTTGTCAACGAGGAAATTAGTGTGAAATAAAAGCATATAAACGAATTTTTTATCATTTCCGAGTTCAAAACAGTATCCGAGCCGGGCAAAGTATTTTACACCATCCTTAAAAATTCACGTAAAACTAATTTTAAAAAATGTGCCATTACAACGGTCTCCATTTGAACTGTTTTCGCGTACTATTTAACGAACTGGATTAAAAGCTGTTTACTTTTTTCTTCAAAATGACGCTTTTAAACAAATTAATTTGTATACTAATTAAAAAAATATTTGCCGTAATCACTATTTGGCAGTCATACCGGCCTGAATTAAAAAAAATACAAAATATCGTTCAATATGGTTCCAAAACTTTGGCTCTGAAACAAATTTATTCGTATATTATGACTATCTTTTTTCACTAGTACGAAAAAGTGACGCATTATGAAACTCTAATTGATCTCAAAAAGCAAACCTTTCGAAACGAAAGTGAATAAAAGTGTTTATTAGACTTGACATTCAGCACCGCACACAAGGGTAGTATAGGGACATAATAAATTAAGAAAATTTATTCTCACTCTTTCGAACGATAAAAGGGAAATCAGAGAAGGAGTATTTTAAATAAACATTGTTTTATGTACACTACACGAATCTGACTTGTATATAGTTTTATAATGATCAGTCATAGAGAAGTGAAACCTCAATAATTAAATAACCATTAGTGCACAATTGATTTAAAAACATGTTTAACAGAACAAATATTAGTACAATAATATCAATTTTATATACATTAAGAAATCTTATGAAATATATATTTTTAAGAAAATAAAATCAAAACAATATATAAATATAATAATATATCACCGATGATAATAGAGAAGAGATTGAGACACGCTTCTCAAATTTACATTTTTAACTGTGCATTTATTACAATTTAGCGATTTCATCATTAAATTGAACTACACTTTTGAATAAATTACTATTTCAATAATTAAATTATGCAGTTTCTGTTCACATTTATGATCGATCAACAATAGAAATTCAGTAATGAACTTATTAAACCATAAATCTAATATATCTGACCTTTTGAGAAATATATCTTTTAAAGTAAAAAAGAACATAGGAATTGGATAAAATTTTAAAACAACGCTAAACAGCTTATAAATAATTCTATTGTAACTAAACAAAACATTTAATTAAATCACTTTTACTTGCATCAGCTCTCAGCATAAACATGAATTAATCAGACTCACACGTTTGAAAATGGAATCTTTCGCAAAAACGGGAGATGTGTTGAGCTCTAATGATGATTAGGCGTTGATAAGAGAGATCGCTTGGCTTGGCCGTGTCCCAAAGATAGTTGGGTATTGCTGAATTGTTTGTTACCAAATGCAGAAAAACCGTCGTCTACTAGTCTCGGCCATGTAATATCTGCACTGCGAATCTATTTCGCGTGGAACCGTCCAAATCCCAAAGATAGTTTACTTAATTGCTTTTGTTTAAAGTATTTCCATTGCGTAATTCTCTTGTTGCTGTTTTTTTCTCTACTTCTCCTCCGTGTGCAATATTGTGTGTAGTTTTTGACAAAATACGAATAAATGGGAATGAATGACATCCTTTTCAACACCAAGACCGCGGGAACTCTTTGACCCCACGTCCAACGTCACTTTTCTTTCTTTATTTTCGCCCAAAATAGATGGAGAAAAAATTAAATAAACGGTTGGAGTTTTTAATGGCTTTGGCTGGCGTTTTTTTAATTATTAAATTGCGACTTTGCGTGATTTATGAAACATTGTCTCGATTTATCTTTCCATTATGTGACACTCTTTATCGTGGAATCCGCGACCCACTTTTGGACAATGATCTCGACTTTATTAGAACACCTCCAAGAATCATGCAAATTGCCAAATCTGTTGCTCTTTATTGTGTCTTAACGGCCATTAGATCTGTTAATTAGATAATCTAATCCAGTTGCATTTTAATTATTTTCAATTGGCTATTATAAAGTTTAAATTTATTCGTCCAGATTGTTTCAGTTTACATCATTCTGGTAGATTAACTTCCATATTTGGCACACATTTATTATTATTTTGTTAACAATTTCCCAAATGACACAATGCTGTTTGTCGTTTTTAAAGGCCACCCACCGCTCCTGACTCTGCTGGTGCGAAATTCTCTAATGGAAATACAAATTCTTTCAAGCAAAATATCATTCTTGTTCGCAACTATTTGGACTATTAGAATTCATGGCTAACAACTATCACAGGAGATGGTATAAAAAAGAAAAATCATAGTTAAACTGTTAGTTATTGGGAGTTTTCTTAAGAGAAATAGACAAATACCACATATTTTAAGATTCGAGTAACCTTAAGAGGTTATTTCCGGAGAACAAAAGACTTTTTCTAAATACTCTTTGATATCGTATCACTTTCTAATATTTTTTTGATTCCTTAAACATTTAAATTGATAAAAATAACACTAGGCTTCAAGGACCCACATTTCATGGTCTTTGTCAGATTGTGAAAGTTATAAATCTCATGTTATCTTGGTAACTTATTTTTTTTTTTTTAATTTTTAATTAATATAGCGTTTTCTGTATAAGAATCTTTTCTGAGGAAATCACAGGCTTGATATTCATAAATAAAAGTAATTTGATAAATTATATAACAACTTTTTAACTTCCGAATTTTAAACATGTATAATTAGGGGTTTCAGAGCACATTAGTTAACGCGTTGGCTTGCGATGCCAAGGTCACATATTTAAATCCTGCTACCGGTAAAATTTTCCAATGCCATATCTTGATACAACTCTCTTAATTAATATTCAAAAATTTCATTTCAGACCACCATTTTCGTTTTAAAAATGAAATTTTAATGGCTTATTGAACAGATGGTCCATATTAAATAAAAATCAGTGTTTCGATATAATTATTCACCGTCAAAATAAGGATCTTAGGCAGTGATGGGCAAACTACGGCCCACTAGGCTAGTCTAACCGGCTTGCGAAAAAAACGGACAAAGTAAATAACACATATTGTAAAATTATTTTCTGTTTTTCTAGATTATAAAAACAGTTTTTGCGTTGCGTTTTAAGCACAGCATTGAAGCATCTACAACTGTAATCGACTTTAAATCAGAAATTAAGTAATAAAAAATCATAAAACTATTTTATGCATTTTTGGTGTTTAATATTGATATTAGTGCTAAACCCTGTAAAAAGACAACGTAAAGAAATAATAATATTAAAATTATATTTGTACACAAAACCAATACTAACGTAAATAAATAGATTTAAATTAAAATTTTGGCAAAAGTCAAATTTTAAGAAGGTTTACTATAAAATCTGATAACTGCCATTATTTTATTGATTACACATCTTCCGGATCCTGCTTAAAACGTATTTTAAAGAACAAATTTTCATTTTTAATTTAATTCACTAAGTTCAAAAATATTCCACTAGATGGCGAACGTATCAATGTGGTAATTTCCAGACACAATACATTTAAAGCTGACGCAGTTTAAGACACAGCAAACCATCTTTTTTGTATGAATTTAGCTTGCTGTGCTTCTATCTGGCGCGCCATTATTATGACACTGAAATTTGTTCTGTCAAAGTTTTTAGAGCAAAAGTGCTATTCTTTATTATTAAAGTGTGACTTCCGTAAAAGACATCCATTAAATTTAAAAGGTCGTCAGTTTTGAAGGGCGAGGCTTACCTGTAATTTGCCGGTATTAACGATTTTTTAAAAATTTTATTTGGAAAACCACCTATTGGAAATTTTTAACTACGCCTTGCGGTTATGAGTAAAAGAGAGATGCAAAATATTCGACTATAAATAAGAGAGGGATGCAAAATATTTCAAATTTTTTATTTAGAGTCGCTTAACAAACTTTTTAATTAAACAATTATTATACACTTTGTTCAGAAATGCAAACTTGTGTACTTCCTTCTAAGTAAAAAAATTATTTTTTGCAATTCTGTATGTGAAGTGCTACATTTTTTCATCAATCTCAGTACGTGAAATTCTAGTTCACAAAAGGAGTGAAAAAAGCTATTTTTTTCACAGCTTTAAGTGAAAAAAGTACTTACATTTAACATAAAACAATTTAAAAACGAAAATATAAAATTAACCCAATAATGTTTAACAGTTTTCAGGATTTAAAAGAGTTAGTAAAAAATGTCCTCCATTAAACGCCTTTTAGAACTTCTACCAGATATTTTTAAGATTATTTTTTTTACTTAAAGGAGAATCTATTAACCTACTCTACCTACCCAGTACAAAATATCAAAAATCAGAATAGTTCTTTAAACAACATGCGGGAAAAATGAACCATAATTAAACTGGAGTAGAGTTCTAGAAAACGAATGAAATGAATTTTCCCAAATATACGAGAGTTTAAAATTTTATACAATTCGCTTATTTACTAGCTATTTTTCCGGGAAATATGAAGTAAAGAATAAGAAGACAACCCAGTACTAAATAATGGTCTAAACACATACAAATCAGGGAAGAAGTAGTCAAGCGGATAGAGCTTTCAGTCTAAATTTTTGCTACTAAGATAAATAATTATAATTTATAGTAGTTGACTTTTGTAACATAGTACTAATTTTGTTTAATTTACACGATTTATTATTGTCTGCGGGTATTGAATAATGCATAATTAAACACTGTGTTTTTATAAAAGTGGTGCATTAGCTACTAAAATGTAAAGATTGTTCAATAGAAATGTATAAATTTTATTTTTTTTATTTCCGTTTTGTTATCATGAATCTACTGCTACTATGGTGTCGAGTGAGGTTTATTAAGGTCGTCGTTAGAATGCCCAAGTTGAATTAAAGAGTATTAACAGGTAGTTCCTTTATCTTATAAATATTTTTCTATACCAGTCGTCTTCACTTGTTAGTGTTTTACTTGAGTGTGTCCAGTAATAAAGGTTACATTAGAAGTGATTTTCAATTTCAATGAATTCGTTTTTTTTCAATTTTTGTTATTCATAATAATTCTTTTTGTTAATAGACAGATTTCAGCAATATCTTAACTTTAAATTTTTATAAATTTACATATTAAGAAAAACGCCATTAAATTTGTTTTACATTAATTTATTTTGTATTAAAATTAACCTTGTTTCAATTACATATCTTCAACACCCACTTTATATTGTCCAATGGGCTGATTGTTGTGGATGTCGTTCACTGCCCCATAACTGTAGAGCCCATAGCCGGAAATAGAGTAATGCAGGGGTTGCTTAAATCCTTTGAACTTTGGATTTGACTTGAATTTGTAGCTGCTTCCGATGTGGTGACTCAAAATTAACTGAGTCAGTGGATCTAATGGAGCATTTTCCTGATGTGCCATCAAATGTGAAGTGTACAAGAGCAACGGTTGGTAGGGGTTTCTTTCAAATAAATCATATCCGACTCTTGAGACTTTTGTTTTATCAGCCCAGTTCCAAAATGGAGTTAGACCATTTTCTTTTCTCACTGAATTGGGCTTTAAATTATGCATCGCCTTTATTTTTTCATTCGGTTTCTGGATTAGTTTAACAGGTCTTTTCACTTTATTCACAATGCAGACACTCGATGTAATTAATAATATAAAAATGAACAACGAGGAAAAAAAGTACTTCATTTTGAAACAACCACTTTTGCTCTATTGAGATTGGTGTAACTAGCAATCTACCGCGTCGGGCCCGCATTTCCCCAATACTCGTACATCTCATTTCTGTTTATCAGAATTTAGTCTAATGAAGTGAAAGTTGTTGCACTAAATGGTGGTTGTTTTGGGTAATGAAAATATTTTCGCAATTTATTAAAATAATACGGATTTCATGAATTATTGCATTAGTCTAAAATACTTCGACAATCTGTTCCGGTTTTATAAAAAGACTAATTTCTTTAGCGAATCAGATTTTTCTAAATTAAACTAAATATTCGTTACAGATCTACGATCCGGAGGAACAACGGCGCAGAAAACAAATAGTAGTCGTATAAAATATGATAAATGGTATGATAAATCTCTATCTTTATAGGAGCTACTCTAACAAGGAAACTTATTTACCGTGTTGAAAGTTTTCTTAGATGATGGTGCTGCCCAAATTTCAATCCAATCGGACTTAGATTATTGTGTTGGAAAGCAATCGTATCGACAAACAATATAACAACAAAAGAGATCACATTAAAGCAAATTACCAATATCCAAATAAGTTTTTTGACAATCATTTGGTCCATCAACCAGGATCAATAAAAACAAAAGTACTTGTCAGATTTTACTTAAATTTAGGCTGTATTTATCTAGGTAGATGTTCTAAACGATGAATCAGTCTTCTTATAAAATTGACATAATCGGACATGGAAGCCAGAGAATTATCAATCTATTATTGAAGATATATCAGCTCCCCTCCTATGGCGGTCCTGAGAGTTGCCTACTTGGTTCCATGTGTGAAGGATATATAATAATTCTGGCTGTGTACAGAGTTAAACAACTGTTTGTGGTTAGTGCGCGCAGAACCCGATCAGGGATTATAGCCCTTATTCACATATAAAATATTTGAAGATAATTGTCCAGGTGTACGAAAACGTGGCCATAGGGATGTTAAATCAATAATTTATTTTTTTAAGGACATTTGTAAGAAAATATTGTTTTCATTCATCGTAAAAGGAATGAGCTTAAAAAAACTGAAGTAACAGAATGACAACAGAAGTGACAAAATGTATGTAGTTATAAAGGGTTACACATAAACAATTATAGTTTAATTATACCACGTGTTTTTTATATTCAAAACAATAAAAATTATCAAATGATTCCTTTCTCACCAACAAAATGAGACAAAACAAAAACGCTAAAATTAAATATGGATTTATACAAAATAAAGAGATTTACAATGGAATATAAACGAAATGCAATAAAACACCAAAAAATACATTAATATAAACGCGTGTTTTATTAAGAGGGAACAGATTGTGTTTAAGCGGTGGCTTTCTTCGCACTGCCTCCCTTCTTGCCAGCTCTGGCCTTTTGAACGTCCTTCCACAGCGTGATTTTCCTGGGCTTGCCATTTTTGCCTAGGAGGGTGCCGTCGTTCTTGGCGTACCGTTTCAGTTTCCTGAAGGCGACCGTCACCATGTTGTTCCTGGATCGCTTGGCCACGCGCAGCTTGAAGCGGTCGTAATCGGACAAGTTGGCGCGCTGAAAAACAAAAGAACACGTTACTAAACGTCAAAAAATGGGATGAAAATTTCGATTTCTTAAAGAAAAGGGGTTTCAGATTGAATTAGCTTCATGTATGGATCAGTCGGCACATTCCTATCAATTCATGGATCATCACTTGAACATAGTTAACCTCACTTTTCACCTTTTTTAAAGAAAAAATGGATGCTTACGATTTTCTGTTGCTTGCATTTCTGCGCCCACTTGGTTTTGCTCCACTTGGCGTTGATGTCGGCATCGGTCCACGCCTTGCGGATGACCCTGGTGGGGGCGGTGTACGGGAATTTGATGGAGTACTTGGTCAAGTGGAGGTTGTTCATGCGGTAGGCCTGGCGCTGGACTCCAGTGCAGGGACCGTCGACCAGAACCCTGTTGGTGTCGATCACGTCCACGATGGCCACCAGTTTCCCTTTAAGCGGCCCATTGGCGCACTTGGCGATTCTGCCGGTCTCGACAAAACGTTGGAAAGGCTGAAAATATCCATTGCACAGAAAACGTCAAACACAGTCGCCTCAGAAAAACACAACACGTGGAAAAGTTTTCCGCTTTTCACTCTGAAATCACGCTCTGCACTTATTAAACTTTGCTAATTGTTTAGCAGTACTCTCGGGGAAATAGTCCATCACAAAAACGTGGTTTCAACGTGAAAAGAACTCGGAAAATTGGAAAAATCGTGCGTTCTCCGCAAACAAGACTCCGTTTCTCACCATTTTTCTGCCGGAAAGAGCGATATGACATTCGGAAACGCAAAAGGCAACATCGCATTTGTGACATTGACGGCTTTGAATTCGAATAACCGTTGACCGGGATTTTTCTACAGTAAAACCCATTAGNGAAAAGAACTCGGAAAATTGGAAAAATCGTGCGTTCTCCGCAAACAAGACTCCGTTTCTCACCATTTTTCTGCCGGAAAGAGCGATATGACATTCGGAAACGCAAAAGGCAACATCGCATTTGTGACATTGACGGCTTTGAAATTCGAATAACCGTTGACCGGTATTTTTCTACAGTAAAACCCATTAATTTGATATTTTTTTCAGATTTGTTTTCGAAATGATTTAAATTTTAAACCATCGCCGTTAAACCACAAAAATTAATTAATGAAGAAAAAATTCGCCACAATGTTTAATCGAGATATAAAAATTAACGGGGGTACAAATAAAAAAATGATTAAAGATTATTTTTTTAAACAAACAATAACAAAAAATATCAAGGAAAACAAAAAAAATCAAATTAAATCCAAAGAAATTTTAACATAACCTCAATATGTTGATTGTAGAGCAAAAAGATATTGCTATAATATAATAATAAAGGACTAGTGCTTTAAAGAATTGTTTTAATAATTTAAGTTTTCTTTATATGAAGAAATTCATTATATAAATTTAATTTTTTGGAATAGGAAAGTCTAAATTTTATTATTCAATATTTATCAAAACGATTATTTATTTCTATAGGATAAGTTTATAAATAAAAGACATTTGCTTATTATCATAGTTTACGTATTTTGTTTTGTATAATATCTGACCCTTAAAGTATACTTTCATTATGAGATACAAAATAAATTCTTTCTTTTGTAACTAATTCAGTGTTAAGATTCTTTTAAATAAAAAAAATAATACAATTCTTGTTTGTTTATTTCAACAGTAGATCATTAGTAGCTCCTCTTGGGATGCTTCTGGGCAATCACCTCGTAAATGTCTTCATCGCTCGTGTTCGGATTCTGGGCCTTCATCGTGTGATACATGAAATGCTTCTGCAGTTCGCTGCGTTTGTTGAATCGGTGCGAGCATTTCGTGCACTTGATCCGATTCCTGGGATTGTTCCTCGCCGCCATGTGGATGTGGAGGATCGTTGGAGATCGGAAACTCTTGTTACAAATCCGACACTTGGTCACCGTTCCGTGTTTGGTCTGAACGTGATGATCGAGTTGCGTCTTTTTGTTGAACTTGGCCATACACATTTGACAATCATTTTCGCCCAAAACCACCTCCTCATTGTCCGAAATCTCCATTACAGCGTCCTCTTCCTGCATATTCATCAGCGAATCCTCATTCATCCTGGGCAAATTCATCTCCTGCTCCAATGAATCCTCCTGATCCAAGTCGTGGATCTCTTCTAGCGCAAGTTCATCGTCATTTCCCGGCGCATTCGCATAGTACTGCTTTCCGTCGGGACACGTGTGCCTCCTCAGGTTCAGATTCGAGCAGAACGACTCCCGGCAGTTCTTGCAGTTGTGCACGTTGTTCCGGAAGCGATAGTGACGCGCCAAAGAGGAGCGCTGTAGGAACTGGAAATTACAAAAGACACACTTCATGTCCTTGTTCGGGTCATGTGTAAAGCTGTGCAGGTGCAAGCCGGTCATGGTCTGGAACTGTTTACTGCAAACCTCACATCTAAAAAATTAATTTTTATTAATAACTTGATTTATGGAAAATCATAAAATAAATCCAATATTTGATAGATATTTTTGGTACAAAGGTGTAAAATGAATCATTTTTAAATGAAGAAATGAGTTTGAAATACGAACACTGAGGCGAATTTTATATCGTTTCCGAGTTAAAAAACGGATTTTACATCCAAATAGGACATACATTTTTTTATGTCTTCCAAATTTGCATTGACTTTGAACCAAATTTATTCGTATGATTCTTTTTTCCACTAATGAAATAAATATTCAAAATTTTTACTTGTGCGAAAAAATGACGCATTACGAAACTTAAATAGATGTCGAAAAGCTAACCTTTCGATATGAAAGTGCAAAAAGAATTTAATGTATTTTTGTAAAAACGATATTAATATTTCTTCTGTTTAAGTCGTTTTTATAGCACAAGTTTTTTTAGAGAACAGTAGTGCATTTCCTTTTTTATTAAACCTTTTCGATCAAATTAGTTAAATTCATTTAGAAATCGGTTCCGTACTGAACTTGTTGCTGTTTCACCGATGGCTTAAAATTTATTGTATGTTTATTTAAATTCACATATCGGACCTCTCTTTGCGAATGTAGAACAACTACTTAAACTGAAGAGAGCGATTGTATTTCCTATGTGAAAGTGAGAAACGACGAGATATAGTTTTTTCATCATCCCGCGAAATAAGGGAATGAACAAGAACAATGTCAGATAAAGAATTAAATTTTAAAATAATTTTTAAAAAAAACATCACAATTTGTTTGAAATGCATAAAATGTTGTATAAAACACGGTCGATAAGCATTATCTTATCGACCTAGTTGAATAAATAACTATAAAATATTATCAAAAAATAATACCTCATATCCTGTGGAAAGTAAGAATCGTCCATAAGGAAATGTGGAATGGACGGATATTGGCTCTCGATCATATCTTGGGAATAATCGGGCATGATCGTTTCCGGAATGATCGGCGGAGGAGGCGTCGGAGTTTGTATTTGTTGCTGTTCGATTTGCTTTTGATTGCTATAACTTCTGGTATTAGTATTCCTCTTCAAGCGAATCTCCTGAGGCTCCACTTCTTGCACCTCGTCCTCATCGTCCAGTATCTCCATCACGTCATCATTCTCAGGTTGTTTAACCGGTTTTCTGGCGGTATTCGATTGGCATTTCAACTGGTGCGTTTTGAAATCGTCGATCTAAAATGATAAAATATTATTTTTATTATTCTGGCTTACTACATTCAATTTTGATAATCTGACTGTCAAAATCCCAAGTTCGACTTTGATATTCTATCTCAAGATAAATTTTGAATCAAAATAACCATGAAATAAGAACTGAGAGAACTGTTTTTTCTTCTTCTACGACTCAACAACCGTTACCGGTCTAGGTCTAACAAATTAGTTTTACGTAATCAAAGTTATCAAATGTCCATTTGGTAATCTGTCACAATTGATTATTGATTGTTTTTTGCCAACGAAACAGAACACACATACTACGAAGACCATCCTTTTCACAACTTTCATCTGTATCCGTTCATTGAACAGCAGCAAATTACTAGTATTATAGAAAGATCCGATCTATCTCTTTGATTCTATGCGCTCCATCCAAGCTTCTAAATTCTAACAAATAATATTGACGACATTAGTTGTTAAATTTATTTTAAAACAAAATCACATAATGTAGTAAAAACAAGTATTGAAATTTGAAAGAAAAAAAATTACGGTCTGATCAGGGCTCGAGCCGGAGCCCTCTCGAGTTGAATTCTGTGGAAAGGCTTTAACCACTGCGCCACCCCGGCCTACAACTGTTTTTTGTTATTCATAAAATAACTCCTACGTCGTGCAAACAAACATTACTCCTAATAAAAAGGATACTCTCAGTTAAAAAAACTGCTTAAATAAATAACTATTATAGAGAATCATTTCAGTTTTAAGTTTAAAAATACAAAAAAATTCTTAAATAAAAAAACCCAAGTGTAAAATAAAACTGACCTTGGAGCAGATTTTCTTCTGGCACTTGTCACACTTGCGGAGAGTTTTTACATGGCCTGCAAACTGCTTGTAGTAGGGGAAATTTGTCTTACAAGCTTTACACTAAAATAAAGAAAATCCAAATTAACATTAAAACCAATTAAAATTAATTAAAAACAAATTCCTTACCTGGAAATTCTTCTGCAAATGAACGTAACGCAAATGGCACTTGAGATGGTTCACCTTGTTGAATTGGCGGTGGCAGAAATTGCATTTGAACGTGGAGTCCGCCAGACGAGTAATGTGCTTGTCGAAGTTGATGACAATATCACTGCCCTTCTTCCGTCTGGAAGGAGGAAGTGGCTTCGAGACGTAGGGGGTTTCATTTGGAGGCGCTTTCACTGGAGGATTCCGCTTGTGAAACTCCAAGTGGTCGAGCAGAATCGATTCCTTGGAAAATCGATGCTTACACTGTTCACACTCGTAGCGGAAGTTCATGTTGCTCCTCTTGCCCCAGTGCGCGTGGAGGTAGTTTAACGTTAGAAAGATCTTTCCGCAGTCTTTGCACGGATGCTTGTCCATTGTCTCCACATTTTGGGGAGGAGGCTGCACGACTGGAGGGGCTCTCTTTTGAGAAGCGGATCCTTTCTTCGCCTTTGGATGGAACTTCTCCATGTGACTCGTAAACCTTTTGTTGCTACAAAACTTCAAAGCACAAAAATGACAGCTGATCACCCGCTTCCGCTTTTGTACGTGCGCTTCCAGGAATTTCTTGAACAGGAACGACATCCCGCAGGTTTCGCAGGAGTGACAGTTTTTAATGTGGACCAATTTGTAGTGGACACTGAGGGTTTTCCGGGACGCCATCTTTCGATTACACAAATTACAAAACAGTTTCTCCATATCGATCGCGTTTGCAAAAGCGACCTCTTCCTCAGTCTGAGGCTCATGGGGTGAAATTGACGGTTCTTCTTCCTCCTCCTTCTCCTCCTCGGCGGACTCCTCATTCTCTTCGATATGGATTTGTTCCGCATTCTCCCTCTTAATGCGGTCATTGATTGAGATCGACTGGACAGGGACTAAGAGATCTAAGTTTTGTGATTCCTCATCTTCGAGCGATTGATTTATTTCGAGGAGGTTTTCGGGTCTTGTCTCCAGTTCTTCCTCCTCCTCCAAGTCTTGGTCCTCCTCCTGATTATACGAATCTTCCTTCTCCTCATTGTGAGATTCTGATGATTTCTCGTTCTCCCTCACAACGACCCACTGATCGTTGTTATTGTTAAAACTCCCTGCGAAATGCTCCTTTAAATGCTCATTCAATTCACTGACGTGGTACAGCGCCTGGTCGCACTGTTGGCACTTGAACAGCTTAACGGCGCCGTGGCTTTGCAAGTGGTACTCGAGACTGCGCGCATAGAAAAACCTCTGATCACAAACTTTGCATTTATGCGGTTTAATTCCGCGATGAATTCTCAAGTGGAGGCTCAGTTCCTCTTTACAGGCAAAGGTGCGCTTGCACAGGGTGCAGGCCACCAGATGGTCCAGCGACTCGTGCCTCTCCATGTGTAATTCATAATCCTCCAGGGACTTGAACGTTTTGTCGCAGAATTGACACTCGAACGGGAAATTGAAGCTAGGATCTACAAACTCCTCGCTCTCCACCCGCTTCAAAGGCCCATTAAACGGTTTTTCCGTCTCCTCCTCTTTTATTGTGACCCCATTCATTTGGCCATCGGCAACGACAGCTGCAAAAGCCGGCTTTGTTAATCCACTCTCACTTTCATTGTTTTTTCGCGTTATTTTGAAATCATCGCAGTGGTTACTCTGCGTTCCATCCCCATCCATCACATTGTCGATCCGGATCTGGGACGACTCATCTGCATCCACATCCATCGCGACAAACTCGGAATTGTTCTATTTTGCTTTAGAGGTTTTTTTCGGAATGAAAACAAAATTTTGCTGTCAAAAATGTTTGTTTTTTTTCTTTTTCAATTTTGACAGGTACGGAAAATGTATTGCATTTCGCGCGCTGTTATTCGAAATGCTCCAAAATAATTTTATTTTTATACAATTATTTCGCATTTAAAGGGCGAGTGTACTAACCACACATATTTCTATAATCTTATCTCTATGGTACTTCTTGTGGTATTATTGGTCAAAAATATATTTCGTTAAAAAATTTGATATTAAAATCTTGGCCTAGATTTCGCCATTTGACCATGAAAATAACCCCTAAAAATAAAAAACTTTTTTTTATAAATAAACAAAATAACATTTATTGCCTCCAAATAGTACGTACAAAGACCCGAAATCGCCCCATTAAAGCCCAGAGAAATGAATTAAACGTGTAAAAAAGCAATACGATTTGGGAATGTGATTACAGTTTGGCTTCTGTCTTTAGGAGGGGCACCAACTTCTGTGTCAGCATAATATTTCCGGTAATCTTCAGCTTTCCCTTCATGAAGGCCTGCTGTGGGTTCAGTTTTCCTAGAGCCAGGTCGACCATGTCGGCATCGGACACTGTGATGGTTGTGTCAGCTTTGACACCTTGGGGTGCGCCCTCATAAACTTTTCCACTCTTCAAGTCGAGAGCTGAAATCGATTGAAAAATGGTTAATACAATTGGAAGAGAGGGGTTTTTCCAATCTAGACTTACTCCATTCCTTGGCTACTTTGCCCCCATCGGTGATTTTGTAGACGAAAACGGCGTTCACTGACTTGGCCTTTGCTGGCTCGGCCTTAACTCGGTCTCCAATACCGGCAAACACTGCATCACTGGTCAGGCTCATTGTTCCGCTGGTGGGGTTCTGTTTAATATCAGCTACACGCTCCTTCAAGTCAACGTACGCACCTGAGAACACACAAAATGTGCTATTGATTCGAAAAGAAAAACTCAACGACTGAGAACCGAGATACTCGAGAGGCAATTGAAATGTGAAAAACACCAATACACCGCTATCTATGTTTTAACTTTGGCACTCACTGCGCAATGATATTTTGTTTTTTATTAGTTTCGCGCACAGCAAAGAGATAATGGCTTCGTCTCAAAGTTTAACTAATTGATAAGCTTTTGGGTCTATCTGGCGATGGAGTTTAAGAATCGAGTGGAGAAATAAAATACCCAGGGGCTGATAATAGACCAATAAGTCGATTATCCAATCTAATTTGAAAGTCATTCCATGTTTAACCTTCCGGCCAAAGTTCACTTGGATTGTTTCTTTTGTAAAAAAAAATTCAATTTACCTGTCAGCACTTCTTGTCCGGTCTCTGCCACTAAGGTCTTGAAGTGGATCCTATTGCCATTAGCCCACATCTCCACCTGCAGGGTCTGTCCAGGGATGACGGGCTTTGTAAATCGAACCTTCATCGCCTTGAACAATTTTGGATCATTGTTGGCGTAAGCTTTCAAAACCGCCCTCAACGAAACTCCTATTCAATAAAAGCAATAAATTATTAAACATTCCTTAAAATAAGAGTCAATTTCAACCTAAGGTACACAGTCCATGAAGAATGGGAGTTTTGTATCCCGCAATCGCAGAGAAACTGGGATCAATGTGCATTGGGTTCTTGTCTCCAGAAAGTCTGAAGATGGCAGCCTGATTTTGCGAAGTGGGCATTTTCAGGACCTTGTCGGGCTTTCGGTTTGGCAAGGGAACAGGCATGATGACATCTTTACTGGGGTCCTTCTTTCCTCCAAAGTTTCCACAGCCAACTATGAAGGTTGAACTTTGGTTTCGGACAATTAAATTGCCATTTTTGTCGTACGACTCGCAGCTGGTGACTACAACAGCTCCAGACTTTTTGTCCATCACATCAATGACCTTGCCAACAGTCTCCAATTCCCCATCGGTGGGAAGATCATCACAAATTTCGAAATATTGTTCCCCATGGAGAATCTGAAATTGACATTCTCATCAAAACCTTTGTTTTTTTACGTCAAAACAAATCTCAAATTACATTTGTAAGGTCAAAGTCCTTCTCTTTAAAGGCAGATTTGACCAGATTAGATCCCATGGACAGCAAAATGCCAGGCTGGATGAAGAAGGAAGGCAATGGAGCAAAGTCCATGTCATTTTCATAGAGGAATTTCAAGTCTTCTGGATTATTAACAGAGGCTCCGACTGGATTCGATTAAAGAGATCGTTAATTGTTTATTAGTAATAAAGATGAAATGGTTAATTACCTCCCAAGGCGTACAGGGAGACGTCTTTGGGTCCAAAGGTGAAAACATCTGTAATTTCATCAGTCTGTTTCTTCTCCAATTTCTCCAGCACTTCCATCAAAGTGCTGCTCGCTTTGACGATCCGGTCCAGCGGTTTGGCCTGTGACATGTCCGTCACGTTATCCCAGACATCTCTGACATACTCAATTGAGACGTCATCTTGGAGAGATGATCGCAAAACAGCTCCTTTTCCCCGCACAGTTTGAACTTTTGTTGCCCAGCCAGCAGCTGATTCAATAACAGCGCCGTTGTCTTGGTTCGATTCATGGCAAAGGTAGGCAACAACAGGTGCAATCAATTTTGGCTCTGGAATTGAATTAGAGTACAATTTGATTGTGTTTGATCAGCTGGAGGAATAATAGTAAATATTTCGGTTCGAAATCAAATCGTACTTAATTCATTGAAGAGGAGATCGGGCAGAATGCCTTGGGTCATTCGAGAGGCGGCCGTTGGGACAATGACATTGCAGTGGATGTTGTTCTTCTCTCCCTCAATGGCCAAGGTGTTGGCGAGACCTACAAGACCCAATTTGGCAGCCGAGTAATTAGCCTGTCCAAAATTGCCGTAAATTCCCGAATTTGAAGAGGTCATAATAACACGGCCATAGTTTTGCTTCCTGAAGATGGGCCAGGCTGCCTGTGTGGTCTTGAAACTCCCCTTCAGGTGCACATCTTGGATCAAATTCCAATCCTAAAGACCATTGTTAATAAAAGCGACAAATTAAATTTATCACCCGAGAAACAATATTTACTTGTTCAGAGATACGCGCAAAGCTCCTATCTCTCAGAATGCCGGCGTTGTTGATAACAATATCAACACGTCCAAAGTTTTGCAGGGCGGTATCAATGATCTTCTCTCCCTCGGTCACGGAATTGTAGTCCGGCACTGCTTCGCCTCCAGCGGCCTTAATTTCGTTCACCACGACATCGGCCGCCTTCTGGTCCTTTCCCTCGCCATGGAAGTTGCCTCCCAGATCATTGACCACCACTTTGGCTCCTCGACTGGCCAGCAACAGGGCGTACTCCCGGCCCAGTCCAGCACCAGCTCTAAAAAACAACACTCCGCTTTCTAAAACCGCTCAGACCGAGTTTATGCATTAATTATAAATACCCCGTTACCACTGCTACACGTCCGTCGAATCTCAGCGACATTTTGGCTTTGTGAAAGAAACTGCAATTTATCGGTTAATCGCCGACGATCAGCAAAAAAACAACAGCAACAAAAAATTAAAAAAATTCAATTGCACTTAGAACACACAACTTACCTAAACGACTGTTGTAATCGAAGTAGTAGAGGGGGGCAAAACAAACGATTCATATTAGAGCGCGCGCGATTCAAAGCTCGGAACGAGATTTTGAATTTGAACAAGTACAGTAAATAAACAGTAAAACATTCGCAGTCTTTCTTCGCACCATCATATTTTCACCTGTAGCCAAAAATCCCCACCAGAGATTTTATTTTCACTTTTAATTCTGCTACATGGGCCATAAAATTAATCCCCAAGTTTAATCAAAGCCAGCTCTGCGACTTTCATTGAATATTTCTTTTTATAAAATGAATAAATATTGGCAATAGCCATTGCTATTTTATTGCACATATTTAAATACTGCTGTTTATATATTATTGAATATTAATAAAATAGCTACTTTTGTTGGGAATCGTAAAATGGATGGTTTTTAATTACGAGCATAAGTGTTTTTGCACGACGTCGTCTTATTTTTCTTCAAATGTAATTTAAAGTAGAAATAAATCCAGTGTCAATTTCATTATTATTATTTACATTATTTTTAAAATTTTTTTTTTTGTATCATTGGTTTCTTTGTTATTTTTTTTATGTATTACACTTTTAATAGTAAACTATTTAATACCTTTCTTATGCCCTTTTCTCATTATTAGAAACTGTATCCAATTACAAAATATTTGAACCGCGAAATCTCATTCATAAAAATTGAAGCTCATTTCTGTATGAAAAGCTTTTGAGCTTTACGATCGTTTGCAAGATTAGTTCCGTAAACTTTCAGTTTTCTCTTCAACTCCACAAATTACTATTGCACTTCGACTTTCCCTTTGTTGTTTTTATTGATTTGCAAAATAATGTCGCAACTTGGTTTGTAGGTCGAGTATTTATTAATTTATTTAAACATGCTATTTATATGAATAATGAATATTAAAATTGTCAAAAAAATAGTTAATTAAGATAATGAAGTTTTTAAATCATTACTATTTAAATTATTTATTTAAGACATTTATTCTGAATAGCTTTTTATATTCGATGACTTAATTAAATTTTCTGAAATGTTTTAATTAACTCTGATAAGATTATTAGCTGATCATTTTGTTTTCTCAAATCAATTCGGCAATTTACTTCTTTCCATTGTGAAAACACTCTCACTCAAACGTACGTTTGTTTTTTTTTTTGCTTTCT
Source organism: Clogmia albipunctata (assembly GCA_001014945.1). Classification (NCBI taxonomy): domain Eukaryota; kingdom Metazoa; phylum Arthropoda; class Insecta; order Diptera; family Psychodidae; genus Clogmia; species Clogmia albipunctata. The sequence goes on along the minus strand of JXOV01009852.1, from coordinate 22,856 downwards.
AACCAGATGTAAAAGTAAATGGACCGGTATGAAATACCTTATTAATATTATTTTTGTAATATTCTTAATATACAATACTATATAAGAGTATCATAGTATAAACCATACTTGATTTTTAAAAAAAGATTTTTGCACTTTCGTTTCGTATCGAAAGATTAGCTTTTCAACATCGATTTGAATTCCATAATTTTCAAATAAATTTTTTTAAGTCAAAAATTCGGCGCCAATTTAAGGAAAAACTGTAATTTTTTATCCAAGTATTATAACTGTCAAATAGTACCCGCACCCCATTCAAATAGAGACTGTTGAAACGGTTTTATTAGTTTTGCGTGAATTTTAAGCAAATTCAAAAAAAATTATATCCTGTTGTAATAGTACCTCTGTTGCGATATAAAACTTCAGTACCACAAATAATCCTATTTATGGCTGTCATTTCAGTTCTGCCAATTACAAACATTTTTATTTTTTTTAATAAAATAATCTAAAAAGTAGATTTTACTAAGTGAATTAGTTTCAATAACCTTTTAATTGACATAATGTATAATTTTCAAAATAATTTTGAAAAGATCTTCTCGGTGTCCTATTGAAACAATATTTAATTGTGGAGACTTTTCTAGAGGAAAATATGTGCAAAATACGATTATCTCTAAGTTGCGTACTACATTTTGTGCAATTCTTCTCGTAATGAAATTTGAATGTTTTAAATTAAATTAGGGGCGGGTGGCGCAGTGGTTAAAGCGTTGCACATAATTCATCTCGAGAGGGCCCTGATTCGAGCCCTGTTATAACAGTGGTATATTTCTATCGAATTTCATTACTTGTTACTGCGATATTTGTTTAAATAAATTTGTCAGAAAATAATACCCCACTCTCAACCGCCGAACAACCACCATCGTCAATGCTATTCGTTCGATCAGACAGGTTTTCAAAACCTAGATTGAATGCATAGAATCGAAGAGATAATCCTGATCTTTCTAATTCTAGTAATTTGCTGCTGTGTAATGAATGGATACAGATGAAAGAGTGAAAGGGATGGTCGTCTTCGTAGTATGTGTGTTCTGTTTCGGTGGCAAAAATCGGTTAATAGATAAACTCCATATAGAATCATTTGTTCATGGTGCTAATCACATCATAATAAATAATGATTCATGGACATGATATTCAATTGTGAAAGATTGGTTGTTTAATATTTATATTATGACACTCAATTGATTTGTTAGCGTAAAATAAAATAAACCATCTATCGGAGAACTTATGAACTACATTTTTTGTGGTTTATCATAGAGGGCGCAACATGTACAAAAATTCGACGAATTTTTAAGATTTTGTGTTAATTTATTTAAAAATGAATAAAATTTTGTATAAAACACAGTCGATAAGCATTGTTAAACACTCGGGCCTTCTTTAAGGCACTCGCTTCGCTCGTGGCTTAAAACAACGTCAATAATGACTTATCTTATCGACCTTGTTGTATAAATAACTATTGTAGGGATCTCCTGATAACTTTGAATTATTGCAGGTTGGACTTAACTAGTGAATTTTTAAATAGTCAAAATCTTGATTAAAAAACCGTACCTTTTGCATTTTTCTTCGCTATCCGAAATAAAACACCAGTTCTTCATTTTTAGCAAAATCAATATCTTAAGAACGATCTTATTTAGTACAGTATGTGTGGGTGTGTTTGTTTTATTGATGGTTGTTGTTGCTGTTTGCTGCCGCGATGTCGTTGCTGTTGTGTGTCGATTGTTCATTATTATTATTGTTATCCTCTTAGTCGTCTGGTCATTTTATCATCATCATCAATTAAATCACCGGTCAAGATCAAACTGTCACTTTAAATATTGTTCGTCACAGTCACATCAGGATTTGTTAATTTCTTCAGATTACCATCGGCTACTCGCTCTACTCTCCTCGCTCGCTCCCTCCCTCTCATTCTATCTATCGCTCCTTACTGCTGCTCCTAATCACTAAGCTAATATTAATTGTTTTATCTGAGGTCAATCTCGTCAATTTCGGCTCTCCTTCCCTCCCCTCCTCTCCACCTTCTTGCTCCAATCCATTCCATCCAACATCAATTATACACAGGTCTAGCAACAATAATGAGAAAACAACAGCGATCGACGTCCTCCCTCTTCTTCCCCTCCTCCTCCTCCATTCCTCCACTTTACAATTTCTTCCTCTTCTCCTGCAGCACGACGTCCTGCTTCAGGCGACGCGCCCCCAACAACAAAACAGCCGCAGCAACGATCCGCGGTGGTCTGTGGCTGCCGGGGCCCTCTCAACTCATCTTGACACGCTTCCGAGGCGGGCCAATCGGTGGGACTTGTTGGGTGGCTAGCGCCCGAAATGCCTCCGCAATTAAATGCGGATGCGTCGATATCATATTCTTCCAGCCGACCGTCTCCATTACGTCTGTCGCGTGGCTAAAAGAGACAAAAAAGAGAGTAAGATTAATAAATTAATTTTTATTGCAATTTAAAAAAAAATATGATGAAGAACGTATAACTTTTTGATTAAAATAATTAATCTGTAAAATCATTTTAGAGTAGATATTAAATAATATTAGACAAATTGTTTATGTGAACTTAAAATATTTAAAAAAAATATCATTCTTCTTACAAATGGTCTTAGACTTTACAAAATGACCTTGATATAATCGTCGCAAAATATTTATTTTTCCAAAGATTTATTGGTCACGACATTCAACTATTAAAATACCTTTTCCAATTCCGTATGTAAAGTGCCTCGCTTTTTAATCAATAAATTTTTGAAACAATAGTTATTGTACTTCAAGGGTGTAAAATGATCCGTTTCATAAAAGAGGAAATGAGTGTCAAATACGAGTCGTTCAGCTAGTTTTTCGTCGTTCCCGAATTATAAAACGAACTTTTACACGTAAGTCACGTGAGACATTTTTTTTGCAATTTACTTAAAAAAATAAAATTTGATAAATAAAAAAAAAATAAATATATGTAGTTTGTTATTCAAAACGGCATCCGAATTGTGACTTCCAGATAAATTTATTTATAAATTATGACTTTTTTCACTAGTGAGTTATGAAATTCAAATCAGTGTTGAATAACTAGTTCAATGTTTTGAAAGACAACAGACTAATTATATTTCACATATTTATTGATTTATTTATCAATCGTCCTAAAATCCATTTTACTTTGGAACAGATGTAGGTTATTATTTTGATTTTTTTCGTATAGTAAGTTCAAATTGTGAAATATTTGGACTGCAAGAATTTTTATGCAGTACAAATATTATTCTGGCTTACTACATTCAATTTCAATAATCTGACGGTCAAAACCATAGGAAAAAATCCAACCAAAATCGCTTTCTAGACAAATTTAAAAGAAAAGTAGCATTGAATTAAGAATTGACGTTAATATTTACAATATATTTAGTGGTTGAATTACCTATTCGTTAAATTTTATCACTCCGTCGTGCAAACAAACCATTACTCATAATAAAAAAAACTTGTAGTTCGCGCCTTCCTTACATAAATAACTATTTTCCTGACACATCTTCAGGATCTTGTTTGGACCGTATTTAAATCAAATGACCATTTATGACAAATTTCGTAAAACAAAGTATACAAATTGTAAATTCTGTGAATGAAATAAGTTGAATACAAATATTAATTATGAATTGGACTATGAAATTTGTAAAAAAAGATACGAGACGGAAAGGTCTTGTCTTTTTTATATGGTCCGACTAAATATTATATGAAATTTACTCAAAACGAAAGACGGGACGGCGAACTTCAAGGATTTTTTTTCAAATGTTTAAATTTTTTGTGGAACTGATAATTAACCTTGAAGTTTTACTTATTTCAGACATTTTAATAATTAATTTAAATGTCTGAAAATCTCCACAAATATTAAATTATTAATTATTTAATCTATATTTCTGATATTTAAGAAATTTTCCAAAGAAAAAAAAAACGAAATGCCTACTAGTACTTTTTTCCTCTACATAGAAAACACATTTTATATCTGGTCAACTTACGTGTTTATGAAGTCGATTGTTTGGGCCTTGAGTTGGTCAGCACTATGCAGGTCGGCCAGGATAAGCGTGTCGGCTGCTGTCTCCACGGATAAATTTACGCACAGTGCCTCTTCGCACATCACTTTTAGCTTTTCTAGGGCGTACTGCAAATAGATCATAATGGGGAAAACTTAGATTCAATGCTCAATCCAACCAGTCATTCGTACAAATTATATAGGAAGCGTTTTACTCAAATCGACTCCAAGTGCACTTGAACTGTGCTGTAAACACCTTGCAAATAATCTATTTGCCTTTTATTGCATTTGCTCGATGCATTTTTATTTAAATAGCACGGGAATGTGCATCGTTTGACGGAAAACAGAATATAGATTATGAAAAATGAACGATAAATAAACTGTTTTTATTGTGTAAGGCATTTCAAGTTAAATTTATTGCAAAATGTAAATCCCAGTTTAAATAATCTAAACTTTTTATCCCAAACAAATTAACAGCTAATCTGTTATTAATGAATTATTTTGTATTAAATTTCAAAAACTATACAGATCTAAAAATAAAACTCTAACAATATCTCCTGATATTGAAAACAATATTAGTTCTAATTACATTCAAATCAAGTGCGACTGGTAAATAGCACAAACGATTAACATTGTTTTATTTTTACTAACCGGGAATCATGTCTATTTTTAAAATAAAATTATATCTAAATTCTAAAAAGGTGTACGTTTATAAAATGTTATCGAAATGTAATATTAAGCCCCCACCATCAAGAAAAAAACGGCAATACTTAGCTGGAATTATACTTTTACACGACACAAATTTAAAGAAGGTTCAGTAGAAAATCTGATAACTGCCATTATTTTATTGAGGACACACTTTCCCCATCCTGTTTCAATTGTATTCAATCGTATTTTAAGGATAAAATTTCAATTTGAAAATCAAATGACCTTTTAAGGCATCATTTTGTTGTTAACAAATATGTAAAAATTGTCAATTCTGTGAATGAAAAACGTTGGTATTATAATTGATTTTGAATTGGACTATGACATTTGTATGAAATTTCCAGTCACAAACACATTTAAAAATAATTGCCAAAAGAAGAAAAGGTGCTTCAACTGATTTGTATGAATTTGGCCTCGTTTCTTCTTCATGGCCTAATATCAATTTGTTCCAAAATATCTTTGGGTTCTATAGAAATAAAAATATATATTTTAGATTATTAATGATTAACTGATAAGATCTAAAGCTTAATTTAAATCAAATGTGGACAAAACCACGGTCGTTTTAATACACTTTGTCGTTATACAAATACTTTAAACCAGAAACAAAAAAAAATGAAGTGATTCCCTAATAGATTATGTCTTACTAGAAGTTCCTAACAAGAAAAACTCATTCAATGCACTAATATTGTGAATTTACAAGATTTGTGATAGTATAATTAAACAGTGCAAAATTATGAAGGTCTTCATAGAGGAAGCATCGACTACTAAAATGCAAATTCAATCGAATCGTATAAATTTGTTTAAAAGTCTTGCTAGGAATTCCTAACAATACAAACTTTCATTAGTTATTTTATTAAAATAAAAAGAGATTATGCAAAATCATTTTTTGATGCCTAATAAGAAATACTATTACTGAGCAATTGCGATTCGCCAAAAAATGATCCATGTGCGTCATATGGTAGTGGCCACAATAAAAATGAAATTCCCAATAAAAACTACATTTAAAAAGCACATTAAACAGTTGTTCTGTCTGGCAACCTAATTAACTGTTAGGCAAAAACATTACTTTTATCGAAAGCCAGGCCAAGCCGGCCAATTGTGCTGACCACATGACAGTTTTATCAGAAGCTGCTCCACAAAAACTGAAATTGGAGCAAAGATTACACTATAGCGCGCGCTGGACAAGGATCTTTCCAAATTTGCTAATAGCTCTCTGGCTGCGACCCTCAATTACGACAAATTACACTAAATGCGAACTGACCTCGCCCAAGCTAAGCGCGCGCGCACAGAGAGCCAGGTCGGGCCATAAAACGCTTCACAGTATAGTCGTATAGTACCATTGAATTGTGGCGAATCTCTCACCTTATCAGCGGCTGCCAACAAGTCGTCGGCCATTTTTTCTAAGTTGGGCGCCTTGCCCGTATAAATAAACCTAAGCATCTCCTTGAGAACCTCCTGGTCCACGTCCGTTATGGCAACGCGGTTCTGTTTCCGCTCCTCCATCTCGTGCTCGAACATCGCCGCAAATACTGGACTCCGGGCCGCCAATATGGCTTTGTGCGCTTGGAACTCGCGTCCGCCGACCGCCAGCGACACGTCACTGAACCGCTCGTTGTCGAACAGGTTGCCCAGGTCCTCGGACAGCTTGCATTCGGGCACTTTGAATTGGGTTATATTGCTCTGACCGGAGATGTTTACGCTATCGGCGACGACACTAACTTCACAGAAGATGGTCAGCTTGTCCTCGGGCAGCAGACCGTTGGCCTCGTCCAGAAGGAAGTCGCGTCGAATGAACTTCTTGAAGCCCCAATCTTTGCCCTGGACAAATCTGTACGCCCTCTGCGACTCCATCGCTTTGGTCTCTTCACGTTTGGCATTCAGGATCGAGAACTTGAATTTGGCTCGCACCTCCGACTTGTTGCACGACACCAGGAGCAGGTACAGGGACAGGTAGTCTTTGCTCTCCTCGTCCAGACCCTTCGGATTCACCCGCAGACACCATTTCAGTTTGTCGTTGGCGCCCGCCGAGAACGTGGACGACTTGAGCACCTCGCCCATCTCCTCCCGACAAAAACTAAAGTTGTTTATGGTCCACATGTAGCTAAATTTGACGACTTTCACCTGTGGTGATGGCGATCAGGGGCGAGAAAAGAAGATCATAGTAGTCAGTCATATACACACATTGACAGCACAGTTGGTGGTGTTTTGTTTTTGCTCAACGAATTGAAAAAACCACCATTTTTGCGATAAACTTATTCCATTTATATGTACCTGAGTATAGCACCAGTTCTCGGCGACCGGCGTATTTACTTCCTGCAATTGGGGGGACGGCACTCTGCTCACTGCCATTTTACTGGAGCTCGCCGTGGTAGAAGTCAACAGTTGCGGGCCCCCTCTGTCTTGTGCCACAGAGTCGCTCACAATCGACAGACCACTGCAATATAAAAACAAAAACAGAAACAAATTAAAACATAAGAACCAACAAAGTAGGTAGGTTTTCTATACAAATTATCTATCTATCTACAACAAATGAGAAATCGCCACTCTGTGGAATTTAATCAAATCTCACGGAGATGATATGAAGGATTTTCTGCTCTCTTTCGCCCCTCATCATACTACATACTTTTGCTACTATATTATAATCATCATCATCGTCATGAACACACAACACAGCCAACGAAACTCTGGGCGCCATTGTATGAATATGAAAATTTGTTTCATTCAGGCCTTGTTCAATATGTCAAGGAAATACACACAAACACACGTCGAACCGTAGCAACACACATTTTCTTTTACTTCATCATCACCACAATCGATCGACATTTGGCTTAATAATTCGGCTGAATCCGAAAAAACTTTCCCAATTTCTCTCTCTACATAGTCACCGTCAACTTCTTTTTTTTCCTTCCACAGAGTCAGACAGAGCCAAGCAAAAGTACAATAATTTCTTTGGTGAAAATTCGTTCCCACACACAAGTACTCTCCGCCACGCACACTATCGCCGCTTTTGCACTCATTATTTTTCACCTCTCTCACTTTATCGTGCACTTGATCGCATCGCACCGTCTCTGTCGCACCAACAGCGCGAGGGTGTTTGCGTGTGTATTCGTTTGACCAGAGAAAGTCATCAATTGAATCCAGCACTTTTCCCAATTCTTCTTCTTCTTCGGCGCCCCTTTTCACTTCATCTCCCCAATGGCATTGAGAAAATCGATCAACAATGGGCACAAGTTACACCCCATTCGACACTGATTTTAATTGTCCAGAAGGCTAAACTGTTTGTGTATGTACATAAACAAAAGTATGCTCAACAATCCTTGGGCTCTTTCGCTACGATAAACACAAAGCACACACAGTCACACACCACTTTGAACTAAACCTCCAAGTGATTTGATACTGTACCTGGGCAAAACCATTTAAGAAACGGAATCCTTTCGAACACAATGAATTACATGAACCAAACCGATGGACACAATGAATTAAGATCACAACAATTTTCATTCGAATTCGACGAGCTCTCGACGATTTTGCGTCCGAGTACTACTTCTTGACAGTTGGGAGTGCGAGAGAGAAAACTGTTTCGGTGTGTGTAAATAGTTTCGAATTCGGAACTTGGCACAAGTGTGTGTAATTCTGGTTCCGAAAGAGTAACCTCCTCTCTCCAAAATTGGAATCTCTATTAACCCTCTTATGAACGACACTAAGCTAAAATATTTGACCTCTAGAACAAATTTGTTATGAAATACAATTTTATATTCCTGTTTCTTCATATTCGTCACCGTTTTTAGAAACCCATTCTTTTTCGAGACATGGACACCGCAAATTTGAAAGAGAAAATCATACATATTAGAAAGGAATAGAAAATTTATTATCAAGAATAGTAATTAGGAATTTAAAGAATTGTATTCATATCTTATTTATAGTAGGTAAACGTGTGAGAAAAATAGACCATAATTAAACACGAGTAAAATTCTAGAAAACGAATGAAATAGGTTTTCGATAGTGTTTTTACAAAATTATATACAATTCGCTTATTGAATTCCAATTTAGTTGAAAAATATTAAGTTAGGAACAAGAAAACAACAATGTTCTAAATTATGGTCTAAGCTAACACAATTAAGGAAAGAAGCCATCAAGTTAATGACACTTTCAGTTTCAGTTTTTCGATATTTCATGGAAATAGTGTTTTATGTATCACTAATATTTACTAGAAACCACAAATTTAAACCACATTTAGAAATTAATCAACAATTAACAATAACATTCAAGGGGAAAATTTAAATTGAATAAAATTTCAAACCCTCTTAATTTTAAAAAGAAGAACAAAAAACAAACTTCTTTTGCTATTAAGATTAAATAAAAATAAAACTTTTTAGTAATTGACACGATATTGAATAATGTATAACTAAACAGTGTATTATTATAAAGGACTTTATAGAGAAAGTATTGGCTACTAAAATGTAAAGATTTTTCAATAGATTAGATTGTTACAAAATAGTTTATGAAAACCTATTTAACGCAATAAAATCAATACATAGTCCAAGTTCTTAATAATTAAAAATTAAATCTGTTCTTTACAATGTTTGCAAAGTATAGTGAAGAGGGTTAACAGAGTAATGTGGTCGAGTTCCGATTCGTCTCTCTTTTGGAACAATACAGAAATACAATTCGCTTTTCTTCGAAATTAAACCACAATTAATTTCGCAAAATGTCCAAATTTCATTGGAAAAGATTAAAATCGCCAATTGACATCCTTTCTAATAAATAGGTGACATATAAATTAAATGAAGTGAGAGAGATCCAAATAAAATAAATACGACCACCACCTACACATACTCGCACTCAATCGCTATAGAGAGACTTTCGGTAATGTAAATAAAAGAAAAACAAACGCTCTCTTTCCGAAAAGCCTCATTTCCCCCTTTGCTATGGATTCGTACTTTCTCAGATTGGGGCAATCACCATCATCGTCTGTGTCTCGTCTCTTCCTCCAACTTTTTTTGCGGCTCTATGAGCGATACAATTCTTTTGTTGGAATATTTTTGGGTGAGTTGTGTGCGAGTATGGGTTGAGAGATGTCAAAATCTGACAAAATCACCAACACAATCGCGCACGTGTGATTATTATTATATATGAATACAAACCCTACAAACCTTGACCCCGTTAATAATTAATAAATGAACAAATGAAATAAAACATACATTACTACACAGCATAAATGACCAAAATAGTGTCGGGCGGCGGGGGGAAGAAGGAAGACACTTGTAAGTGGAATTAGGGTCAGACGACGACGACTACGACGACGGGCATATCGAAAAATGTAAAATTATCGACAACGAAATAATAATCCAAGGTTGCCTTGCTTTTGCTTCCGCAGTCGGCTCACACACAATACTATTATAAAGTCCTTCTCTCCGACGGAGTACTACGATTATTCAAACAAATAGGTCGACATGGTTTTCATTTTCAATATAAAAATCGCCGTGTGCTCATTTCTGTTGTGCTCTATCAATCAAATGCGGAAAATTGGCGTACATCAGCCCATAGATAAAGATTCCCGTACGTTAATCAAATTGTTGGAACAACAATGACCTCGACAAACTTTTGATTAGATAAATTCCATTCCATTTTTGGGGGCCTTTATTTATTATATGGCTGTTATTATTATTATTGTGATATTGTCATTGACAGAGATATCTTCTCCTCACCCTCCGAATGGTCGTCGTCGGGGCCAAAGGACCGTTTATTCCGAATTATCCGCTCAATTTGGTATTATCCTTCACGTCCAAGGGAGTGTGGGTGAGAGATTTCAAGTCCTTTCTCACCCCCTCCCACGCACACACACTCGCGCACCCTTCAAATCGTCTGTCAATCACCAACTTTTGACCTTACGGTCTAAATCAACAGTTCTCCATCTTCACAGATTCTCAACTCATTTCCTTATCGTCCCGAACCACTATTTCGCCACTATCACTAATCCTGGCTGAATTTGAACAATTTTCGCGATTTTCCGACGAAAAAAAAAACGCGAAAACCAACAATAAACAAGAAGGGGAAGGCGCGAAATTCAAATTCCAAAATTTCGAACAACTATTATATCCGTTTATTATTCAAAATCAGCACTAACGAGTTTTAATTGACACCGTAAAATAATGAAAGGCAAGATGGGAATTGTTCGTTGGATAAAAGGAGACCATGTCTAGAACCTCAAAATGCCCCCGATTTCTGAAAACCAATTGTGAATATTCGCTTTTGACAAACAAGAGGTTTGTATGAATATTTATGACAATTTATTTTGTGGCCGTTTTTCTAAAGTAAATTAATTAAAATCGTAACGGCTTCATAAATAAGGAATTGCTGTTATGGAATTATTATTGTTATCGTATGGAATGGAAAGAGATTTACAAGATAATAATAAGCACTATAGTTTTCGGCTTCTGGACTGCATATGTAGACAGTGGATCATTTAACCCTACTCCCATGGGCAGTCGTTTAGAATGTGAGCTATCCACATCTTGAAACCCCATTTGTGAAGCAGGTAATTGCATCAACCTTGGCCCGTTCTGATCCTATTTAAGGTTGTCCATGATCTCCTTTGTAAGTTAATTAAAACCAAAAATTTAATCTGAAGAGTCAGAGACAATTTCGCCGTTAAATAAAATAAATACTCGTATATGCAATTTGAAAAATGTTAAAACAAAAATTTTATTTGACAAAAGTAACTAATCTATTGGGATTTAAATTATTGATACGTCCGCTATTTCCTTCTCAAATAGGTGTTTTTCCTACCTTCTTTAATGCTAAATTAGGTGGTCAGGATTGTACCATCGATCCGTTATTGAGCACCGCTCACGAAGCAGTATAGGTCAAACACAATACAAGGGAAGGGTTATTTAAATTTTATAGATAGACAGTTTGTAAGGCAAAAGAAAAAAAAATTATAATTTAGATAATAAGGCATTACCGGGGAGACGAAACGGCTGGAAGTAATAGGAATTTACTGGAATTCTAAATATAATTTTCTTAAAATCAAAAGCATTACATAAATAAATGGTTTTAAATTAAAATTTTGTTAAAACTTAATTTCACTAGAAATTCTGATAACTGCCATTATTTTATTAATGACACATCTTCCGGATCCTTTTTCAATCATATTTTAAGGATAAAATTTTAAAACATTTTGTTCTAAACAAATGTATACAAATTGTCAATTCTGTGAATGAAAAACGGTGGTTCCTATAATTGATTTTGAATTGGTATTTGAAATTTTTTATTAAATTAGTCACAAACACATTTTAAAAAAATAGACGAAAAGATGAAACAGTGTTTCAACTGATTTGTGTGAAATTAGGCCTCATTTCTTCGTCATGGTGATAAACAACTTGAAAAAAACACACATTAAATTGAATAAATTTTATTTGCTTTTCTAAACATCCACGAATGTAGTTGTCACTTTGATTTAGTTGTATTTTTATTTATATTAAGTATAACATTGTTGTGCCTATCGTTATAACAGTAAATTGTTCATAAAATAATTACAATTTGATTCCAATAAAGTTGTTGTGTAAATTTAAGGTAATAAAAATTAACGATTGGTCACAGAAAGTAACAAGGACATTAGTCCTATCTTATATTGAATGTGCTTATCGTAGGGACAAATAAGGCGCATAACGTTTCTTCATTGTAACAATTGCATTTGTTTAGAGACAGAGAGAAAGTTTAAGAGAGAAAGAATAGCTAGTCACATTAAAGACGAGGGGATTATTATTTTGATTCGCAGAAGAGCGACTATTAGTCTAGACTCGGATTAAGTAGTGGTATTGGACTGAGATTAAGCTCGATTGGTATAGGAAGATGGATAGAAGAAATACAGAGATATAGTTTAGAAATATTTCCTAGACATTATATCTAATTTGGGCTTCATACTCGTCTCCCCTCTTATTTTTCCTCTTACAAACATTCAATATTACTTCATCTAAATGGCCAGGATTATGATATACATTTACTATAAATACAAGTAGATTTCCTTTTATTTTAATTATTATATTAATAATCTCGACATTAGATCACAACTACAGTAACTAATTAACTTGGATTTTAAGGAATAATTCAACAGTTTTACTCTCTTTCCTCCCCCCAATTTTTCCTCTTCTAATTATAAAAACCCCCATTTCAAATAATAACAATCGGTTTCCGCCCTTCTTTCTCTAATAAGATACAAAATAATTGTGTGGTGTAAAAATATGCTCTGAAAACGTCTCATAAGATTTATTTGGTCACGTACTTTCGATTAGTAGTGGAGATTTAATATTAAATTTTAAGTTATCGCGCGCGATTGAGCCCAATTTACAGTTGGCGCATTTCCATTAGGACAAACTTTTTGTTTCGATCATACTATAAGAAATTGATAAAATGACATAAAGGTAGCACATTCCCGAAGAAGGCAGGGACTTGTGACGTCATTTAATGACAACTCGTTGGAAAAAAAACTCGAATTTACGTGCCAACAGTTTTTTTTTATAATAAAAAGCAATTTTAATCGATAAATAGTTAATTTCGCAAAGCTTAGTTACAACAAAAATGTTATTTGGAAAAAAAATCAATATCGATAGTAAATAAATGCCATTCTATCACTGCCTGACGGAGGTCTTCAAATACCGAAACAAGTTTTGTGGACATTCTTAATAATATATTTAAATTATATAGTTGAAAATCTTGAGGCAATTTGGCCGAGAACTACCGATAATTTGAATAAAAATCAAATAGTACTTGCCTTTTAAGTAAATTTAAATTCAGTATCCATATTTCGGTTTTTAAAAATTAGAATTCTATTTAAAAATCATAGAATTTGGTATTTTACATCAATTTATAGCAATAAATAATTTAAAACAAAAATATCCACAAAAAAATTGTTGAAATTTTAATAAATTACGAGTTGTCATCGAAAGACGTGACAAATGTGTTCATGAAGTCCTTCTTATTTTCGGAAATATACTACCCGCAAAGGGTCATTTTACCATGCTATAAAAATTGATAATACATTAAAATATAGTCAAAATTTAAATTAAGTGACAAAACTATAAAAATAAATTAATTTTAAGAACGAAATAATACAATTTTTAAAATTAGATTACAAAATACGCCAACCAATTTGAAATTTAAACCAATTGTGCATCAATACTGCTGTGTTCTATGGCAGCCAATAAGTCTGCCTTCTTTCTTACATACAACCTCCCCTTTCTCCACGGATTTTGCAGCTGCAATGGCTTAAAGTCGTCTCTTAGACATCGTTCCCTAGCCCCGATAATCGCCACCAAGCAAAACTGATCTAGTTCCCTCGGTCCATAGATGGGAGCATCTCGTCCCTTCAGCGCTGCTGTCATATTCAGTTGTTTCACTACAAGATTCACTACTTCTCTGGCTGTTGTTGCAATTGTGATATTTAATTTTAAACTCGTTCCATTGGCCAACCCCGTTTCATAAGCAGCAAAGACCTGGATCATACTGAAAGAGGTGCTAGAACTATCCTGCTGGGAATGAGCAGTGGCGACATCTGCTGTAGACGAAGAGGCCGAAAGAGAGAGACCGGAATGTTTCGATTTTGATGGAGATAAACTGGGAAAACTGTGAGCCTCAGTGGTTAAATAAGAAGGAGATCTGGTAGTTGGACACACATTAACAGTAGTCGTCCTTTTCCGATTACTAGAACTGGTTGATAGTGACTTCTTGGACGTGTTTAATGTATCTTCCGATCGACTAGGTTGCAGTTTGAAAACGGAAAACTGGTAATTGATTTGCGGGGTATTTATTGAGCACGCACTGTTCCCGGAATCCGCGCTATTCTTCCGACTGTTATCAAAGTCCGGAGTGGCACTCAGATAATTATTTTTGTACAATTGCTGTTCCGATTTCGAGTGCTCAGTCTCGGAAATGCAGTTGGTGCCAATGTATTCAGACAGAGTCAATCCGGGCCAGGATCCCCGACCCGTTGAATTCTTCACCAGCTTTTTATCGTCCTTGTTCGGCGGCCTCAAGTGCTGCTGATTCATCTTGTCCATTTCACTCCCAATCTCATTGCATTCGTCGTGCAGATTGCTTAGATCGAAAACGTGCTTCAAGGCCAGGCCACAGGTCGAGGCGCGGTCCCGGGCAAAGCTAATCACATCCATCAGCCAGCGTACACTCTTCCACACCAAGTTCATGCTCCCAGTCAGCTCCTGCAGCTTCACCAATCGCTTTCGTGCCGCCTGCAGCTCCACCGTGGAGAACGCTTCTCTATGCGAATGATTTGCGAAAATGTTCTCCAGCTCCAGCAAACATGACAGACGGGAATATTTCTGGATTATATTACTTTGGTACAATCTCAAATGGATCACTTCAAACGTCTGCACCGAAATGCTGAAATTGCAATAACGTTTAATGAAATTTTAATGTATTAAGCAAATAACAGGTAATAAAATTGTCGAAAACGAATTTCAGTGACGTGAAACAGTCTAGGGATCAGCTCCAGATGATGAATTTGTTAAACTGTGGGAATTTTCCACAATCATTCATAAATAACGGAAACTGGATTTTAATAATTTATATCCATAATATTTTATGCATTTCAGTAACAGAAATTGATATTATGGCACTTACATCTTTTTCTATCAAAGACGTTTTTATAGTACTAGTGCATTAATAGTTATTTATACAACAAGGTCGATAAGATAAGTCATTATTAAACACACGGGTTGTTTTAAGCCACGAGAGAAGCAAGTGCCTTAAAGAAGAAAAATGCTTATCGGTCGTGTTTTATACAAAATTGTATTAATTTTTAAAATAAATTTACACAAAATAAAAAAAATAATTGATGTATTAAAAAGTTTGTTAAGTGGCAATCAATTTAAAATTTTAAATATTTTGCGTCTCTCTCTTATTCAAAGCCGCAAGACGTAGTTAAAAAAATTCCAATAGGTGGTTTTTCAAATAAAAATCGTTAATACTGGCAAATTACAGGTAAGCCACGCACTTCAAAACTGACGACCATAAATTTAATGGATTTTTTTAAGGAGGTCACACTCTAATAATAAAGAAAAAGCACTTTTGCTATAATAACGAGTTTGACAGAGCAAAATTGAGTGTCATAATATCAATATTAAGCAACAAAAATGCATAAAATTCTTTATAGCACTAGTGCTTTTCTTTATTATTAAAGTGTGACCTTCGTGAAAAAATGAAATTCATTAATTTGATGAAATTTAGTTGAATGTAATATTTATAATCGTATTTTTACTGTAAAACATGATAGTTTTAATGAAACGAAAGGGGAAAATCCCAATTTTTTATTTCCGATTACTCAGATTAACTTTAATAGATTTTTAAATTTGAAAATTCTTATGTGGTTCTCTATTTTGTTATGAAATAGAAACATAAACATCACTGAAAACTATTATCCAAATATTAAAGTTTGTGCCAAAAAAAATCAAAAGCGATTTATATACTTGGGTCTTGTATAAAGTAATCGCCACGCTCGTGTCTTTAAAAAATCTGTGTTTAATAATGCCTTATCTTATAGACCTAGTTGTATAAATGACTATTTTTATCAATTTAATTATAGAAAAAAAGTTTTTTAAGTAAGGAATGGGTGAACTGACGGTTTTTAATTACGAGTAAATGTTTGTTTGCACTACGTAGGATTCCAACAGTTTTGTGAATAACAAAAAAACCTGTTCACACATGACTAACATACAGCTTTGTTTGCAATTCAACCACTAAATATTTTGCAAATTATAATTGAAAATTTGATACGATACGCCAATTTTCAATTGAAGATTACTTTTGTTTCAAATATATTTTGAAAACGAAATTAAAAGTTTGACATTTTTGTTACGATTTTCACAGTCAGAATATCAAAATTGAATGTAGTAAACCAGAAAAATAATTATTCAGTAAAAATCTTTTTGACAAAATATCTTATAAATTGAATTAAATATATGAAAAATATAATTACCGACTTCTATTTCAAAATATTAAGGATTTACGGACGACTATTCAAATTTTGGTAAAGTGTAAATATACTAAAAACTTAGTTAATTCAAGCAAACAAAATATTCTATGATAGTTAACTTAAAATGGAATTGATGGAAGTTATTAGAATAAATCAAGCTATTAAAATTAGCGTGATATGATAAATAAATCGATATGATTAGTTTTTGTGTTTCAAAATAGTGAAAAAAAAAATTATTTTGCACTTTCATATCAATAACCTCTTGATATGCTTTTTGACATAAATTTAAGTGAAAATTTTTAACTCTTATTTCACTAGTTAAAAAAAGCTATAATCTAAGAATAAATTTGTTTCAAAGTCAAAATTTCTGTACAATTTTTAATCCATAACGATCAAATAGAACTCGAAAATCGTTTAAACAATAAACCTTGAAATGGTCAATATTTTTTAAAATTAGTTTTCAATTTTTTTAGGAAAGTGCAAAAAAATTAAGTTCCGCTGGTTTAAAAATCCGTTATTTAACTAGGGAAAAATGAAACTCGCCCAATGGCTCGTACTTCACACGTTAAAAATGGGTCATTTTTCACTCTTTTTGTGAATCTAATTTACGTAATTTTTATGGTTGGCTAATAAACTGAAGTTCAACAATAGTACAAAATAGGAAATAAAGCAATTGGGCAAGATAAAAGCCGATCCCGACATTTACAGTCTTCAGCCGTGAACGTTAAACTTCTTGCAATAAGGATGCCCTTTAAGTAATTCATTAGTGGATGCCAGCGAATTTCGAAAATCTCAGTTTAAAACTTTAATTGGACACGAAATACTATTATTCTCTTAAAAATTAATATTTTTCTTCAGTGGAACGAATACGTAAAAGTCTAAAGCTTTTAAATTGAATTTCATTGGAAAACATAGAGCATCTTTCTTTGGAAATCTGATTTGAGTCAATATTTAAAACATAAATGTAAAATTAACGAAATCATTAAAAAAATTCAATTTCTCATTCGATGTCAGTGAATTTGAAATATCTCAGTTTAAATCTATTAAATGGAATAATAATACGTAGAAATTTAAAGATTTACAATTGAAATTCAATGGAAAATTCAAAGCTTTATTCTTAGAAAATTAAATATCAGTCCTAAATTATACTAATATGAATAATTTCTAAATATTTGATTTTAATTCAAATGTAAAATTAAACGTAAATCTGAAAAACAATTATAATTTCATTTTCACAAATGGAAATTAACATCGCTTTAAAAACAAGTATAACCAATTATATTAAAACAAAAAAAAGTTTTGAATTGGATTTATGATAATTAAAAAATTATTCAAACAGAAAATGTTTTAAATACATTACTACTTGAAATATCTATATGTTAATATGTAGCAATTTACGAATCGGTAGTTACTGAAGTACTTTACCAGTCTAATTAAAAAGTTAATGGTAGATAAAAAAAACCTGTGGTTCCTACAAGTTTGTGTAGGGCAAATATGTACAAAATGACATAGAAATCCAAATATTCAGGATTTTTGCGGTTTCTAGCTCGCATCTGAATGGGATATAATGTAACCCAAATGGCAATTTGAACGCTTTCATTTCATTCGTTTTTTGTGTCAGAGCCCTAAGTAGTTATTTCAGCGCAACGAGTTTTTATTCACATTCAGTTTAATTGAGCACATTTTATGTCTTTCGCTAAATAATAATGATAAATTTTTAAGGGTTCATTTTTGTCTTAAAATGAGTTAATTTAAAAATATATTTACTTTTTTTCAAAACAACTAATGGACAAAATGACTTAGGTATCAGAGCTCAGCACCGAGACCCCCAATCGAAAGAAATCGTTAAAAAAAGCAATGAGACGACTAAGCGGCGAAAAACCAATAAAATAGTTTTCAATATATGGTCAGTCTAGTCGTGAATAGTGCATGTTTCTGGTCTTATTCAACCCTTAAAGAGGAAAGGTAAAAAATTAATAACATTCCGCACTTTCTTCGTCTAAAATTTTAAACCTGTGGTCGATTTCGTTCATGTCCCGTCTTTTCATATTCTGCTTTTTACTTCTTCCTCTCGAAGAAGTTCACAGTTTATGACTTAGTCTAGTCGAGATTTTTATGGGTTTTTATATTTTTCGATTTTTTGGGGCAGAGCTGTAATAGGTACTTACAATTTTTCCATACCATGTTTATTTAATTAAGCCCTACAAATTTTGTCCGTAGATATGCTAAAACGCCCCAAAATTATAAGCACTTAGCCTATCGTCAGCCCAGGAGGCGATATCGAAGCCGAAATTTTCCTAATACTTCCCATTTTAATGAAGAGAATAAACTCCAATTATCTTTTTCAAGATCTAGATCCGGAGAAGGTTGGTAAATTGTTTGCACTTCTGTTCCTTGACGAACAAAGCTCTATTTTATTTGCAAAATATACTAGTAACTACATCGAAGTAACCTGTCATTTTGTGATGGACAAAACGAACTATGACTGATCTCAGTTTAAAGTTGTTTAATTTTTTTCTGTTCATTTCATCCAACAAATGTATATTAATTTTAATAAACAGATATTTAAACATGATTACTGAATGATTTAACGTTGTTGTGGACTACCAATAAAGAGTTAAAATCCAAAAACAAATAAAAAAAAGTAACGTGTTGAAGATGAAACGGTAATATATGGCTGAAAGTAATTGAATTTTGCTGGAATTTTAAATATCTTTTACTTGAAACCAATACCATCACTGGTATTAAATTAAAATTTTAATAAAACTCAAATTTAAAGAAGGATCACTAGAAAGTCTTATAACTTCCATTATTGTATTGAGGACACATCATCAGCATCCTGTTTCAATTATATTTTAAGGATAAAATTTCGATTGTACAATCAAATAACCTATAAGTTTGATCTAAACAAATGTATACAAATTGTCATTTCTGTGAATGAAACACAATTGTTACAAAGATTGATTTTTAATTGGACTATGAAATTTAGTCACAAACCCATTTAAAACAAAATGGACGAAAAGAAGAATAGATGAAATTTGACTGATTTGTATGAAATTTGGTCTTTTTTTCTACATGGCGATGCTTTTATGTGTCATTTTGTACATATTTTCCCTACTTTATTTTGTGAAATTCTTTTTTAATAGCATAATAAGTTATAACTATAGTAATTTTGAATTCGATCTATAATTTACATTGTCTTGTAAAGTGTTAATCATAAATTGCAAGAAATATGTAACTGTAACTGAAAGCACAAATAAAATTTGCCACGAAAATAGAAGTGCTCCTGGTGACTTTTCCTGCTCTTACCTGATTAAATCGTCACGTTGAAGCAGCAACTCTTTGTGACAGGAAACAGCGCACGAACTTTCAGCCGGCGGACAGATTATCAGGAAACTGACATCAGCGTTCAGCTCAATCACTTCCACGTCGTACAGGCGGTAAGACTGAGATTCCTCGGGGCTGATGTCCATCAATTTAAAGATGCGACGCGATGCCGCGGCCACGTCTTTCATGAATAGTTTTTGGCAGTCAGTCGGTGATTCATTGCTCGCTCCAAATGTTAACAATGACTTTTGACCTTTCAAAATCTCCCATTCCTCCCTGTGCAAAATAAAACGATAAAGAGGAATCCGTTAAGCTTTCAAATCGATAGCACAACTATTATGCAATTCCAGAACTTTTCCCAAAAACATCACAGCACACAGTTGTGTGGAAATAAACACAATAACCCAAATATTAATGGAAATGAATGAGCTGCATGATTGAAAGGGCTTTTGATTATGAATAAGTGAAGCAAATTACATTCTTAGCAAAATAATAATATGGGAGGATTGTAATAAATTTTATATTGTACATCTCAAGTGGGGGGTGGAGTATCTTATTTGAAATTCATTATTTCCTTTATTAAAAAGTTTTCTTTTACGCCTGTGCATCGTAAACAAGTGATGGGTATTTTTCTGTCTGTTCCTTATTAAATTGCGAGTTTTATGTTTTTGCTCATTAATATGAGCTGATACACTCTCTTGGAATAATACGGTTGACAAATTGTCAGCCTCATTTTAGAGAAGAAACAAAATCAATGCCAAAACGAGAGTCTTTTGGGAGTTGGTATTGGAAATTTAATACACTTTTTATTTTAATGATATGAAAAGAAAACCATCGCCAAAATCTGATAAAAACGAAAATTATAAATGAACAAATGTCCTTGATTTGGTTTTGAAAGCTTTGATGGAATTTATTATTTGCAGTTCTTCTTTCTTTTTTTAAATCTTTACTCAATTTAATTGGTAAAAACAATAACGCAATTATTTTGTGATATACTAAATCTCTTTTACATTTGTCGTGCTTGTTTTTGTAAAATATGTTGTTATCTGTTGTTGACAAGTGCCTCAGTTTTTCGGAATTCAATCCTGTTTTCTCGTAATAAATATCATATTGTTCAGTTTATTAAATTTCGAGAAATTGTCAAATCATTAGAAAATGGCATTGAATTGCGGCCAAAGATAATAAAAAAAATGTAACGCTTGTCAATAATAAAATTTTAATTATTTTCCAATTTAAACCATTTTGTTTTCTCGTTTTAGATCTTCTCGAAAAGCAGTCATTTATTTAATATTATAGTTATTTAAACACGAGTAAAGTAAAAGGTACGATTGTTTAATTGTGATTTTTCAATTAGATTTTTTATAAATTTTTAACGAAACATAGAGTAAAAAACAAGAAAACAACACGGTACTAAATAAAAGCTTAAACACATACAAGTAAAGTTAGTATCTGTCAAGCGAATAGAACTTTCGGTTTCAATTTTTCGATATTTCATGGAAATAGAGTACAATGCCCTGCATTATTAATATTTACTTGATAGCCATAGTATCAATTATTTAAACCGATTTTACAATCCAGAACCAACATTTAAGAAAAACTTTACGCTTGGGCTTTTAATGAGGAGAAATTCAAATTGATTTACGTAGAGGCCAGAAAAATGTCAAAATATATTTTCCATCCGAGCTACTAAGATCTAAAATTATAATTTTAGTAATTGAATATTAGTACAAAGGAGGGTATTTTAACAATTTGTGATTGTCTTTGGGTATTGAATAATATATATAGTTTCAACCACTAAATATTTTGCAAAACACGATTAAAATTTTTGCTTAAAATAGTATTGATAGAAGCTTTTATATCAAATCAAGTTAATAAATTATGTTTGGTATAATAATTAAATATATAAATATGTGAAAAATGAAGTCCATTTTGTCCATTAAAACATTGTTTTTTTCCACCTTTTGCGAATTTGTATTTCACGTACTGAGATTGATGATAAACTGAGGAACTTTACATACGGCATTGAAAAAGTATTTATTTACATAACTATTTGCGTATGAATATAACCTGTTTTATCTCATGGAAAATAAATTTCGTTTTCTTTATATCACACACTAAATATTTAAGATATTCAGGGGAATAATACTGATCTAGTTCTCGAATTTAGATTTTTTAAAACATTAAAATAGTACGAATATATTTTGAAGAATAATCATTTCTTAATCCAACCAATCGTTGTGTAATCCGCGGTCAAAATAAGTGGTTGATCACTACAAGCGGAGTCATATTAAAGAAATTTTATTGAATATATCTAAGATAAAAAATGTTTATTTTAAATAATATATTTAGAAACCAAGACATTAAGAAAATCTGGTTTATTAAAAATCAGGCCAAATCAAATTATAGCTATATGGTAATTTTAGTGGACTTAAAGTATATTAAATAAGATAACTAAAATTAAAAGAATTCAAAGGAGACATAGTATAATAATAGTTATTTAAACAACGTGTGGGAAAAATGAACCATAATTAAACTCGAGTAGAGTTCTAATAGATACGAGTGTTTAATTATGGGTTTTTCTAACCAGTTTTTTAAAAAAAATTATTCAATTCGCATACTTATTAGCTATTTTTCCGCGAAGTAAAGTATAAGAAGACAACCCAGTACTAAATTAAGGTCTAAACACATACAATTAAAGGAGGAAGTTGTCAAGCGAATAGAACTTTTGGTNGTTTAATTATGGGTTTTTCTAACCAGTTTTTTAAAAAAAATTATTCAATTCGCATACTTATTAGCTATTTTTCCGC
>JXOV01009849.1:1250-15294 GCA_001014945.1 Clogmia albipunctata | reverse complement strand
TATGTAGGTACTCGCTGCAGGGTTAAAATAATATTTCATACAATTTGTGATTTCAAAATTGTGAAATATAATTGAAGTAAATAAATTTAAATAAAACCCTTATCAGAAAATTTCTACAAAAAATATGAATATTAAATAATGCAATAAGTGAAAAAATAATGATTAAAATTAAATGAACTAATAATAGAGATTCAGATTAAATTATGGTTTTAATATAAATTGCATAATTTTTATAGCGCTCTTAAAGTAAATTAAAATCTTTATAAGTTGCCAAATTACCCAATGATGAGTTTTCAATTTATATACAATTTTCAACGAAGTGCAGGGAGAAATCACCTTCACAGCTTATTCATGTTTCGTGTAATCTGTAATTAGCTTATAATTCATACTACTCGTAACTGTCTAGCATTGAACCTTTCCGCTAAAGTGGGTAGACTTATACGGCTCTAGTGTGCAGTGCCTAATATCACTTAACTCTATCCTATCCTTATACTTTGTTTACCAGGGAATAGACTAATTTTAACAGGTTCCCTAAATTATCAAATGATAATCTCTGTATAATTTTTTGTTCTAATTGCAAAGAAGGGCTTTCAGTGCAGGGTGAAAAAACCCACGGTATGTTATGAGGGATTTATATAGTCCGAAATTAGCTGGCAATTCAAACTGACCGTATCTATTATTAAAATTAAACCTCTCCTAAACAGTATTTAGATCTATACAGCTTTAGTTTAACGTACGGTAAAGTAAGAGTGAATAGCGCAGAAATTCNTGAAAAAACCCACGGTATGTTATGAGGGATTTATATAGTCCGAAATTAGCTGGCAATTCAAACTGACCGTATCTATTATTAAAATTAAACCTCTCCTAAACAGTATTTAGATCTATACAGCTTTAGTTTAACGTACGGTAAAGTAAGAGTGAATAGCGCAGAAATTCATTAAATGTTTTATGCATTTTTGTTGCATAAAATTGATATAACAACTCTAAAATTTGTACTTCCAAAGTGGTTTTTATTTATTATTATTTAAGTGTGACCTCTGTGAAAGAAATCTATCAAATTTATACGAAAGTCAGTTTCGTACTGGGTATGTCACTGTAAAAAACGGACGTCATATTCAAATATTTTCAAATTTGATGATATATATTTCAAAACAAATTCAAAGAATTTTTAAGATTTTGTGTTAATCTTTTAAAAAATACAACCAATTTTGTATAAAATACGGTCCATGAGCATTATTCAACACCCGGGACTTCTTCAAAACACTCGATACGCCTGTGACATTAAATAACCCTTGTGTTTAATAATGTCATATCTTATCGATCTAGTTGTATAAATAACTATTTAGACATTAAAATAAATATGAAGATTCTATAAATTAAAAACGAAGATAAAATCGATTGATATACACTATTGTTATTTTAGGCATTATATTAGGTTGTGCAACATTTTTTTATTTAAAAATATTTTTTAATTTAAAGCGCATTTTTTAAATATTTCATATCAGCTTCAATAATGATATTTTTACCATACAGAAAAGAATTTTAAGTTATGAAATATTTTAATATTTATTTGAGCACAAGTTATGGAATAATGTCACTTTATTATATGTTTAATAAAGTAACATTATAACATGCATTGAAAACAAAAATATAATTAAATATAGATGTATGTGCATGAGAAAAATCTTCTTAAATTTTTTTTAAAAATTTGATTGGAGCTACAAAATTTTGTATCAAAATAATAATTTTCTATTGTTTAAATAATAAATATTTACTCTGCTTATTCCTAACATTTACCTTATCCTGAAAAGTGGTTAGACCTATACTGCCGTAGTGTGCGGTGCTGAATGGCGGGTCTAATAAACACTTTTATCATACCCCCTCATAAAGCAATGATCATATTCGTATATGAGTTCTGCGCCTAACCTACTAATATAGTCATCCAAATGACCATTAGTACAAAATATATGGGAAAATACCCACATTTCAACAAATATATTTAAATAAAATAGGAAAAATTAAATCTATTAATAATAACTGAATTTGTTGAAATGTTGGTAGGCTCTTTTCTATTCATTTTACATTAAAAATACATTTTTATAATTTTCGATTTAGAAATGACATTGAATTATTTAAATTTCTAAGACTATGATGGCTCCCCGTTCCGGTTTCCATCTTGAGTAAATTTCTTACATACTTGTATACCTGAACAGAAATTTCCAAAACAATATTAAATTTCATTTAATTGACGTATCCATAATACTCCAAACAGTCTATAGAATTTGATTCCAAGTGTGTGTAAGGTGAGTCAAGGGTAGAAAAACAGAATTTCCATACAAATACGAGTCCACCCCCTCGAAATTTCCACCCCCGCACTTGTTGTTTGTTCAATCGGGTGGATAATAATGCACCGATTTGACCTAAATCAGTCATTTGGTGACCTTTGCGGCCAATTTGTCGATTTAAATCGCTCTCGCTTGACCTTTTCCAAAAACAAAAAAATTGACCGCCTCTTATTCTTCGAATTTAATTTCAGCAATCCGTGCGTGTGTAAGAAAAAAAAAAACAAAATACTTATCATCACCAGTCCATTTTTGTAACCAAGAAGCGTAATTTAAGCGTAGAATAGATATTAGAGTATTATCGTAGAGTGTAATAGGAGTAAGCGGTGAAAATAAATTGAACGACGAGCAGAGTGACATGTGAAGAAAAGAGGAGGCAAATGGATTTCCGCAAAAAGCATGAAACTCATTTGGGACTGTTCGCAATTCGAAATTCTGGAATCAAGTGTCGACGATTAGATGCCACATAAGCGCGAGGAACAAGTTAAGGAGTGCTCAATACAATTCCCATTTGATATTCTGTAAGTAAGCTCGTTGTATTACCTTTTTAAGGCCTCTTCGGAAAGTAGCGACATTTTCAAAATAGTTGTAATTTTATTAGGTAACATTTTTAAAAACTTAGTTTATTACTTATTTAACAACATTTTGGATTGTAAGTTAATGTGTTTTATTTTATTTATATTTTTTTTAATTTTTATTGTGGAAAAAATAATTAAACTCGTTTAAAATTCTAGAAAACGAATGAAATGAGTTTTATACAATTCGCATTTATTAGCTTTTTATTTGTGAAATATGGAAGAAAGAATAAGAAAATAACCCAGTACTAAATAAGAATTTTGGTACAATACTAATTTTGTTTATTGACTCGATTTGGGTTTGGCGCGAGTATAGAAAAATGTATAATTAAACAATATGAAATTATGAGAAACTTTTTAGAGGAAGCATTGTTTCAACAGAATTGTATAAAACTCTTTACCCCAAAAAAATTTAACAAATGATTGAACAAGTGATTGGATTTGACAAAAATTTGTTATACTAAACCACTTGAACTGAAGTGTATTTTAAAAAGTTAATCTCTTATTTATGAACAATTTGTTTTAAATGTTTAGAATCCACTTCAGCTGTAAAAATTGATGACGTATTATTTTATTTCGTAGCTAGAATTTCTAAAGTATAATAAGATATACATGAGAATTTTTCGAGGTTATTTTTTTATGCTATTATTACTAATATTTTCATGATAGCACAAATCATTTAAACGACATTTAGAAACCAGAACCAATATTTAAGAAAAAAATTTACTTTCACTTCATGAAAAAAATCAAGTTGGTTAATGAATCATTGCCTACTTTAGGGAAGATGTCTGAAAATCGTCAAAATATATTTCCCTTCTAAGCTACGAAGATCTCAAATTATAATTCTTAGTAGTCAAATTTTGGTACAGAAAATTAATTTTGTGTATTTACACGATTTGTGTTTGCTTTGAGGTATTGAATAATGTATAATTAAACAGTATGCAACTAGAGAAAGCATTGGCAACTGAGATGTAAACATTTTTCAACAGAATTGTATACGTATGTATTCCATAAATAACTAGTTATAATTGACTGAAATTGAAAATTTAACTGTACTTAACCTAATTGAAGTGTATTTTGGAAAGTTAAAAGTAAATTTCTGATTTTGAGAACAGGTTGCATTAAATTTTTCGAATTAATTTCTGTTGTTGTTTTAGGTTATTGTTTTATTATTATATTATTGTAATTAATTTTATTTATTTAATTTTAATTCAATATAATAATAATTTTTGTGAATTCTCTATTTTAAAAAATTAATTAATAAATTACAAAAATACATATTTTCCAGATGGTTACCTAAGTCGATGATGAGGCCTTTGGGCCGTCCGGAGCACTCTTATTCGGACTGCGTGCTGGTGGTGGGAGTGTCTCGTCCCAAGCTGGCGATTGCTTTTCTGTCTCTGATTCTGGTCTCACTCTTCCTCACTTTTCACGTGCTGTACGACAGAGCCGTTTACAGTATCCAGATGCAGTCCATTCCCGTTGAGGCACCTCATCTGAATCATATCCCGAACCACCTGCCAAATTTCCATCTGAGTCCCATGCAGAGCAACAGCAGCAAGAACAAGAGCAGTTCAATCGCGATCAGTCATCCGATTGTGAGGCAGAGTACAAAGAAATTCCACCACTTTTCTAAGACGGGACGACGACTGCCCCAAGCCCTAATCGTTGGAGTGAGGAAATGCGGAACGAGAGCTCTTCTCGAGATGCTCTTCCTCCATCCACGCATTCAGAAGGCAGCTGGCGAGGTGCACTTCTTCGATCGGGATGAGAATTATGCTCGAGGCCTGGAGTGGTACAGGAAGAAGATGCCCTACTCGTTTCGGGGTCAGATCACCATCGAGAAGAGTCCCAGCTACTTTGTCACGCCAGAAGTGCCCGAGAGGATCAGAGCCATGAACTCCAGCATCAAGCTGCTGATCATCGTTAGAGAGCCCGTGACCAGAGCCATTTCCGACTACACACAGCTGAGAAGCCACGCAGCCACCGCCGCCTCCCCAGGAACCTCTCCATCCATTTCAAAGTAAGAATAATTATTTAAAGAATGCTTGATAATAATTTTCCATCAAGTTATTTGGAATTATTTATGCATTTTGGCACTATTTTTTTTAAAAAACTAAATTTAATTTAAAGGTGAAAGTTAAAAATGAAAAAATAGCCGGTGTGTTTAAAAAGGATTTTCGGTCGTATTACATACAATTCCTTTGGCATTTTAAAATTAAGGATATAATATAATTTTTTCATTAAAAATCTTAAAATAAAGTAAATTAATGAATAATATTTGATTTGGTTCTTAGAAATATATTAATAGTACTATATATTTTTCTTATATAATTACAGATTACCCGTTTTATTTTTAAAAAAATATTAAATAAAAAAGTAACATTAAAATTATTCGAAATTAAAGTAATAAAAAGGATCATCTTATTTATATAACAAATATTAGTATTGTAAAAAAACTATTATATAACAAGTTAATAAAACTTTTCAAATCTTTGTTCGACAAAAGTTCTTCATATTAGTTATTTTTTCATTCAACTTCAGGGCATAACTTTTAATTGGATTACTAATTAATTTGGCAATAATAGTTTCGCATTTCAATACTCGTTTTCGTAAAGCAAACTATTTTAGTGCTAAGAATACTTAAATAGTTTAGCTTAAGTTTTTCTATATCTCTGTAATCGCATTTAAGGTTAATTATTTGTTTTAAAATATTAATTATAACCTTTAAAAAGAGATTATCTATTTTAGTTACATAAAATCGATTTTATGACACTTCTGTCAAAGACGTTTATGTAGTACAAGTGCTTAAAAGAGTTCTTTAATGAACAAGTGGTTTTTATCATTAAAGTTTGAGTTCTGTTAAAGAAACCCAACAAGTTTATATAATAATTTATATGACGTTTGAATTGAAATGCACATGTAGAATTTCTCTTTCGAACAAATGATTTTGTTAGTGAAAACAACTATTTAAACTGAAGAACAAGGAGATATTTCCTATGTGAATGAAGAGAAACAAGAAATAGTTTTCTCTATTTTCCCATGGAATTAGAAAAAGAAACAAACACAATGTGAGGAGCGTACTAAACTTGAAATTCGATTTTCAGAAAACGATTTTTTTTTAAATTTGGTATTAATTAATTTCAAAATACGTAAAATTTTGTATAAAACCCAATAAATAAGCATTATTAAACACACGGGTCCCTAGTGTTCAATAATACCTTATGTTGTCAACTTAGTTGTATAAATAGCTATTAACCACTGATAAATAAATACAAGTAAAACTGTAAATTAATTAAATATAAAATGAGTTTTTATCGTATAAATTTGATAAAATAGTAAAGCATCGCCGTGAAGAACAAAACCCCATTTAACTTTTCTTTTTTGTGCATTCTTTTTAAATGTGTTTGTGACTAGAAGCTTCATAGTCCAATTCAAAATCAATCTTTGTAACCAACTTGCTTCATTAACAGAATTGACAATTTGTACACATTTGTTTACAAAATTGATCGTTGCTTGGCTGTCTACTAGCAGTAAAGTAGGAAACACTAAATTTGTAATAGAACAGCAAAAAGAGGAGTAAAATTAAAATACCAATTTCTGATTAAAGACTGTGTAGGGTTTATTGGAACTAACTAATATTTATAATACACTTCGTTTCATCGAGTAAATTTTAGTTAATATCTCGGAGTCTAACAATCTGATCTCAATTATTTTTGGTACGAAGAAAGGTCTTATAATTGGTCATCGTCTGGACTAGAAAACAAAAGTCTAGGTTTGTCGCAAGTAATTATAAAAGGCGTGTGGATTTTTCCTCATACAAAAATATCGTTTCATTCTTTTTGGACAAGTAGCTTATTTTCTCCGAATGCGCCAACAAGAGAGAGTTTTTGGTGATTTTTTAAACTGAAATAGTTGATTATGTATTGTTTAATATAAACAGCGTGAAAAATTGTGTCGGTACGTCATAGTAGGAAGCCAGTAACTATCTTTGGAAGTCTAAAAACCCATATTTCGAATTATGAGAAAATAGTATAAAATTGTTTTGAGTTCAAATAAAGTAATGATGGCTATCGAAAACTGTGCTTATTTTGCATCGTAGATGATAATATGGGCACAATAGGGCGGCTAATAAAGTCATAGTTACGAGTAGTATTTTCTGATATAGCGGATTTTAGGCTATTACGCGACGTAGCCAACAAACGGCTCGACGTATTTAACTCAAACCATACTATTTTAAAGATCAATAAATTTCCTACACATCGCTCATATATCGTTTTGACATCAGACGACTGGTTCAGAATGCTAAGGACATTATAGAAAATGATATATTTGTTAAATTTTGTTAATTGTGAAAAGATTGGCAAATGAATAGATAGGGCATTTGACAAAATTTGATTGCGCAAACCAATTGGTTAGAGATTGACCTTCGCAGAGATTGATGTTTGATCTAAGGGCAATACGCCCAACTGCGGAGGGCAAGAGATATAAGAGGGAGCACAATAGATCTTCAGGTCAAAGTGCGGGATCACCTCAATAGATATAAAAAGGATGAAACGATATTGTTTTATCGTGCAAACGATGGCCAATGATAAGACCTTTCTTCGTGCCAAAAAGAATTGAGATCAGATTAATACACTCCGAGATATTAACTAAAATTTAATCAAAGACCCCTGTCGTAAAAGGATGAAACGCAGAGTATGTTATATCATATGGAACAAGTACGTTATAAAGCAAAATTGAGCAAAATAATCATTTTCTTTAGTGTCCTTAGCTTTTTGAACCAGTCGTCCAATGTCAAAACGAAGTATAGACAATTTGTAGGGAATTTAGTGATCTCTAAAAAAGTATCCTTTGGGAAACCAATATTTTGTGTAGTTTAACGACAGCAATGGCGACCAAATTTGTTGGATAGTTTATGACATTTTTTTAACTATTGAAATAAAAAGTCGAAATTTTCACTGAGTGCGATAAAGTGAAACATTACGAAACTCAAATGGATATCGAAAAGCGTATGTTTCTCTACTGGTGTGCAACGAAAATTTAAATACAATTTTCTTGTTTCTTCTTCATGTTTCCTTCTCTTTTTATGTACTCTTAAATTTATTTGACACAGCGCTTTTTTATGATTAGTTTGTGATATCAATAATTATTATTATTCAAATCCTTACTATTATAACTAATTTATTTAAAACATAGCGAAAGAATGGCATTTATTTAAGATGAATTCTAGAACAAAATAGATTCGGTTTATTTGGATTTTTTAAAACTATTTGGCTGAACTACTCATATCAAGCTATTAACCGAATTTGAAATTCTTTAAATAGACTTGAAAAGCAACTAAAAAATTTAATGAAATTTACTCGAAAGCTCGTATATGGTCAAACTTCCATAATTAACTTTGAAACACTTGTGTCGATAAAAATAGCAGTTCTATTATAAATTGATATTAATATAAAGTGGATGAAATTATCACGTAATTCTCACGTGAATAAAGTATTGATTTTCAATTTCAATAGAAGAGTGTGTAATTAATGATTTTTCAATAAAAATGATTAGATAAAGGACATTTCTAATTACTTACATGGTAAGGAATTGAGAAATTAGTTCAATAAATTGATTATTTCTTTGCCCGTTGCCATAGAAACTTTTTCATTATAAATTTATGACACTTAATAAGTCTATTATCATCCAATTTGGAAATTATTGCTTAATTTGATTTGATTGTAATAAATATTTATGGTTGTATTGTGGCTAAAAATAGCCTTGAATAGATTTTATTGTCGCTTAACGTGAAAGGGTTTTCAATTCTGTTGAAATTTATCATCAACATGTTAAATAGCTGAAATAAAAGAATTTTTTTTAAAATAATAATACAAAAAGAAATAAAATTTATTCGTTGTTCATTACTATATTTTTATTTTTAGAAATTAGTATTGAATTTCGCAAAATTTAACTTGTCTGAAAAACTAATGATCAAAGTCTATTTTTATACAGACAAGTCGGTCACTTACCTTGTGTTTGGATAATGGATTTTCTCTTTAAAATAAGTGTACTCGGCTTATGCTATATACTCGTATGAACATACTTTTATAATTAATTCTACGAAAAATTTCGATTGGAATTGGAAGTTCAATTATTGTGAAAGTACTGAATAATTTAGAAAAGTAAATTTAAAAATCGATTGCACTCGCTTTTTGTTAAACCGAATTCTGATTATTTTAAAATTTGATTTTGGCTCCTTCGAAAACTATAGAAATTTGTATAAATAACTATTAAATTCTATTAAACCAATTAACAAATATAAAATATTTATTTAAACAACATTCTAGAAAAATGAACTATAATTAAACTCGAGTGAAGTTCTAGAAAACGAATGAAATGGATGTTTAATTATGTGTTTTTCTAACTAGTTTTTTTACAAGATTTTTTACAATTCGAATATTTATTAGCTATTTTCCCACGAAATATGAAGTAAAGAATAATAAGACAACCCTGTACTAAATTAAGGTCTAAACACAGACAATTAAGAGAAGTACTTATCAAGCGAATAAAACTTTTGGTTTTAATTTTTCAATGTTATCACGGATATAGAGCACCAAGAAAGATTAAAAATTATAATTTTTAGTAGTTGAAAATTGGTACAAAGTACTAACTTCGGATATTTACACGATTTGTGATTGTCTGCGGGTATTGAATTATACTTTATTCAACACTGTACGATTATAAAACAATTAATAGAAGAAACATTGGCTACTAAAATGTAAACATTTTTCAATAGAATTGTATCAAATAAATTAAAATACTATGTAACAATACAGAAATATACGTAATAATTACATAATTATATTAAAATATTTTCTTTTAACTTATAAAATAATTATTAAACTGAACAAAAACTTCAAAATATATTATTGATAAATGGAAATAGATAAGCAACAAAATTAATGCATTTATTGTATTCAATTATAAATTATACTAGTATTTTAAAAACAGAACATTTTTAATAGAAGATAAGATATTTGAGACTCGCCATCTCATCTTCGCTTTTATGTAAATTTCATACAAATTATAGTAAAAAATGACTTTTCCATTTTTCCCGTCGAATTTGCAAAAAGGTTTTAAATAGAAAATATTTGATTCAGTCATTGTCGAATTTAATTATTGATATGATAATAGAAATAAATTAATTTGTTGGCAGTAGTAGAAACGTAATATATTTACAGTCCTTTTAAGAAAATTTAAATAAAATATTGAACAATACTTACTTTTAGATTTTGATAATAACACAAATTTTTTAAAATAAAAAAGACACAACAGTATTCAACGAAAAAATTAAATTTGTGCAATTTAGTAAAAAAGTGAAAAAAGTAATATAACTGGAACTGAAATGAGTTAAAATGCGTATATCTACATATTTGAACCAAATTTTAAAGGATTTCCAATCATTTCATCTTATTTTGGAACAGATGTCGGTAATTTTATTGAATTTTTCCGTATTATTAGTCCAATTCATTAGTAAGATGTATTGACACAAAGATTTTTTCATTGAAAAAATATTATCCTGGCTCACTTGTTCTAATTTTGGATAACTAAACTGTCAAATCGATTTTTTCCTATTAACAAGATGGCTTTGAAGTAATAGTTCAAATTAATTAATATTCGTTAATTTCTTGCACTCCAACGTCGTGCAAAGAAACTATTACTCATAATAAAAAAAAAACTTCAGTAAATAACTATTATGCCACAAGGGTGTTAAATCAACTGGTTTACACCCGAGTAGGATGTACATATTTTGCTATAAAAATAATTTAAAAAACATTTATCATTATTCGTAAACGGTTACAAGGGTAGTAGGTGGATGGGCAATCGGCCCGCTGGGCTAGTCAATCCGGGCCGCGGCATGGTTTATAGTACGATAATTGTACATACTATTCTTTTTCATATTTTTCGGCCCGTCTAAATAATTTAGTACTCTATACATTATCATTATTAAAAAGTTTGCCCATTTCTTGCCTAAAGCCATAAAATGATATTTTGACTTTAAAACAAAACTATTCGTAGATTATAACTTTATTTTTTTCATTAGTGAAAAAATTGACATATTACGAAACTAAAATTGATGTCAAAAGGTAACTTTTGGCACAGTAATGCTAAACCATTAATTTTAACCCTTTCTTTGAACAAAAAATATTCAATTTTTATTCATAAATAAAAAACATACTCTAATAAAATCATTTATTTGCAGAAACTTTGAGGAGTTGGCTTTGCACCCAAACGGAACAGTGAACGACCTGTACCGTCCCTTGGCTATTTCCATCTATCATCTTCATTTGCAGCGTTGGCTGGAGGTGTTTTCGAGGGATCAAATTCTGATCGTGAACGGTGATCAACTGATCGACGATCCTGTTTCACAGCTGAAAAAGATCGAGACATTTCTGGGCATTCCGCATCGCATAAATCGGAGCAATTTTTACTTTAACGAAACAAAGGGGTTTTACTGTCTACGGAACGAGACCAGTGACAAGTGCTTGAGGGAGACAAAAGGCAGGAAACATCCCCACGTAGACCCCAATGTAATTAAGAAGCTGCGAAAGTTTTTTGCCGACCACAATCAAAAGTTTTATGAATTAATTGGTAGTGATTTGGGGTGGCCCGAAGAGTAATCTAACCTTATCACTCGTCCTCCATCTTGAATTCTATATAGTTTAGGATTCAGAGCAAACTAAAGTATTCTGTTTCTTAAAGGTACTCACTATTTCTTGTGTAGTTATGGAGGTATTGATTACTTTATCTCTTATTCGGGTACGTTCGAAGAGAGGTACTCATTTACAAAAGCAGGTACTCGATAACATACGAGTACTTAATACCCACTAGTCTACATAGGAAATACTGAGTTACCCATAGCTACTCAGTACTTTATAGTTCTGATAGGATTTACAATACAAACACTCCTCCAAAAAATATCATTTCAATCAACTTTATAGTGACTAGACAAATAGTTTTTTGCGAAAATGACAATGTCTCCAGCCCAAAAGAAAGGATTACATTTAAATTATAGATGGATGGATACAATACATATATATTTTTTTAAATACTTTTACACGGATCATTTACAATTTAATTAGTTGACACACGTAGGCAAGACAAGGACTAGGCAATCGTAGCATATCAAATGGAGAAAGGAGAAAAATAATGAACAGGGATAAATAAAAAGAAAATACGACAACCAAGTAAAAAAATAGGAAGAAAAATCAAATAGAAAAGTGAAAAGTTGTGATGAAATCGGTTTTTGACACAAGAATCCAGTAATTAATGTAATTTATTAAAAAAAAAAGAAGAAGAAATAACTTGAAACACATTCGAAGCAATATTTAAAACGTATTTGAAATACCCAAATACAGCGAGCGAAATGTAAATGTCTTCAAATTGTAACCGCATACATATCAAAGCGAATTATACAATTTTTACTATAAACCTAAAGCGATAGATGAATAAGATATACATATTAAAGATGATAAGAAGAGAATGAATGAAAATGAGAAGAAATAAAAAAAACAGATACATATCAATTTATTATACACTATTAAATATTTATAAAAGCTATTAAAAATAGGCTAAGATATTTAAAAGGAAATCAGAAAATACGTTTAAGAATCAATCCCATGTGATTTACGAAATTATTTACAAAACCATTTATGAAACATGAAACATATCAATGAAGAGGAAGGGGAGAGAACTTTCCATTATTATCAATGTGAATTTTACGCAACAGAGCTGCAAAGCCGTTTTGTTAATTATTTTTAGACTCTAAGGACTAGAATTTAAGCGAAATTAGACTAAATCTTTATATTTACAATTTATCTTCTTGTTGTTCACTGATGATCGTCAACATATCAACCCTAGGCTAGTTTGATTATATTCTAAAATTCGGTCCCCCCGGACTTTAATCGTTTCATTGAATTTATCAAATAAAAGAATAATTCTAATAAAAACCAGAAAATAGCGCAGTAAAATTATACAAACACACAAACATATCAAATAATTATATTATCATGAAGATGAACAAAAAAAACAATCTGCTTGAGTTTTGAGCAAATCATTATTAGCCATAAATCAATTTAAATTTTAATGTTATACCATTGACCTTTGAATTTAATCTTTAACAGTCGTTTTATATCTGTTTTGTTGATATTTATAGAGCTTATTTTTCAGTTGTTTGTTAGATCATAATATATTAATTAAATGAATGTATATTCTGTATGTAGAGTTCGGATTTATTGAAATAAATGAAAAATATAAAATTAGTTGGTGTTTTACTATTTAGCTTCTATTTGAAAATCTGGAGTTGACAGTCTAGTTTTTATCACACTGAAATTAAATTAGTTGTTGAGATTGTAAAATTTGATAAATATTAGGGAATTTTATGTCCGTAGATAGATCAAAGTGAAGAGTATCGTTTGGTATAACAGGGATACAGTTTGATTTCGCCTTTTGCTCGAAAATTGGAGAAAAAGAATTTTCTTCTTACAACAAAAATTTCAAAGGTTGCCTGGAGATAACTATGTGGGTTAAAGGATGGATAATTCGTTGCGAAGATTGGAAAATGTATGACGGATCAATTCAGGTTACATATACATACACATGATAGGGACCGACGGACCTGGAGTGTGGATTATGTTGGATCTGGATATTCGTGTTTTTAGCGCAGGAATGAATTCCTCACGTACTTTATCGAAGCTAAGCTATATTTTATTATAATTAATTATTTATTTGATTATCATAATTAAGTATTTGTAATTATGCTTTGGCAAATGTCGCCAGATGGGTTGTGTAGTTCTTCTCATTAATATGTATTGCCGAAAAATATCATAAAGTGTATTTGGACTATAGGTTGAATATTAGTTTTTCCAGATGATTTAATTCACCTGTAGTATCTTTCAAATAAAAATTATAAAAACTACCACTAACTTCATTATAAACTGATCCTTTACCTTACTAACTGTATCCCAAACTAACCCTAAACCCTTCCCTTATACTGTGTTTGACCTAAACTGCACTCGTGAGCGGTGCTGAATGACGTGTATATCCTATCCACCTCCCTTAAAACAAAAGTAGATAGTGAAA